>JACEFZ010013775.1:80000-180000 GCA_014155875.1 Cepaea nemoralis
TAACTGCAATGTTGTCTCTTGTATGAAATATATCTATAACTGCAATGTTGTCTCTTGTATGAAACTATAACTGCAATGTTGTCTCTTGTATGAAATATGTCTATAACTGCAATGTTGTCTCTTGTATGAAATATATCTATAACTGCAATGTTGTCTCTTGTATGAAACTATAACTGCAATGTTGTCTCTTGTATGAAACTATAACTGCAATGTTGTCTCTTGTATGAAATATATCTATAACTGCAATGTTGTCTCTTGTATGAAACTATAACTGCAATGTTGTCTCTTGTATGAAATATATCTATAACTGCAATGTTGTCTCTTGTATGAAACTATAACTGCAATGTTGTCTCTTGTATGAAATATATCTATAACTGTAATGTTGTCTCTTGTATGAAATATATCTATAACTACAATGTTGTCTCTTGTATGAAATATATCTATAACTGTAATGTTGTCTCTTGTATGAAATATATCTATAACTACAATGTTGTCTCTTGTATGAAATATATCTATAACTGTAATGTTGTCTCTTGTATGAAATATATCTATAACTGCAATGTTGTCTCTTGTATGAAACTATAACTGCAATGTTGTCTCTTGTATGAAATATATCTATAACTACAATGTTGTCTCTTGTATGAAACTATAACTGCAATGTTGTCTCTTGTATGAAATATATCTATAACTGTAATGTTGTCTCTTGTATGAAATATATCTATAACTGTAATGTTGTCTCTTGTATGAAATATATCTATAACTACAATGTTGTCTCTTGTATGAAACTATAACTACAATGTTGTCTCTTGTATGAAATATATCTATAACTACAATGTTGTCTCTTGTATGAAACTATAACTACAATGTTGTCTCTTGTATGAAACTATAACTGCAATGTTGTCTCTTGTATGAAATATATCTATAACTACAATGTTGTCTCTTGTATGAAACTATAACTACAATGTTGTCTCTTGTATGAAACTATAACTGCAATGTTGTCTCTTGTATGAAATATGTCTATAACTGCAATGTTGTCTCTTGTATGAAATATATCTATAACTACAATGTTGTCTCTTGTATGAAATATATCTATAACTGCAATGTTATCTCTTGTATGAAATATGTCTATAACTGCAATGTTGTCTCTTGTATGAAATATATCTATAACTGCAATGTTGTCTCTTGTATGAAATATGTCTATAACTACAATGTTGTCTCTTGTATGAAATATATCTATAACTGCAATGTTATCTCTTGTATGAAATATGTCTATAACTGCAATGTTGTCTCTTGTATGAAATATATCTATAACTGCAATGTTGTCTCTTGTATGAAATATATCTATAACTGCAATGTTGTCTCTTGTATGAAACTATATCTATAATTACAATGTTGTCTCTTGTATGAAATATATCTATAACTGCAATGTTGTCTCTTGTATGAAACTATAACTGCAATGTTGTCTCTTGTATGAAATATATCTATAACTGCAATGTTGTCTCTTGTATGAAATATATGTATAACTGCAATGTTGTCTCTTGTATGAAACTATAACTGCAATGTTGTCTCTTGTATGAAATATATCTATAACTGCAATGTTGTCTCTTGTATGAAATATATGTATAACTGCAATGTTGTCTCTTGTATGAAACTATAACTGCAATGTTGTCTCTTGTATGAAATATATCTATAACTGCAATGTTGTCTCTTGGATGAAACTATAACTGCAATGTTGTCTCTTGTATGAAATATGTCTATAACTGCAATGTTGTCTCTTGTATGAAATATGTCTATAACTGCAATGCTGTCTCTTGTATGAAATATATGTATAACTGCAATGTTGTCTCTTGTATGAAACTATAACTGCAATGTTGTCTCTTGTATGAAATATATCTATAACTGCAATGTTGTCTCTTGTATGAAACTATAACTGCAATGTTGTCTCTTGTATGAAATATATCTATAACTGTAATGGTGTCTCTTGTATGAAATATATCTATAACTGCAATGTTGTCTCTTGTATGAAATATATCTATAACTACAATGTTGTCTCTTGTATGAAATATATCTATAAGCTGCAATGTTGTCTCTTGTATGAAATATATCTATAACTGCAATGTTGTCTCTTGTATGAAATATGTCTATAACTGCAATGTTGTCTCTTGTATGAAATATATCTATAACTGTAATGGTGTCTCTTGTATGAAATATATCTATAACTGCAATGTTGTCTCTTGTATGAAATATATCTATAACTACAATGTTGTCTCTTGTATGAAATATATCTATAAGTGCAATGTTGTCTCTTGTATGAAATATATCTATAACTGCAATGTTGTCTCTTGTATGAAATATATCTATAACTGCAATGTTGTCTCTTGTATGAAATATGCCTATAACTGCAATGTTGTCTCTTGTGTGAAATATATCTATAACTGCAATGTTGTCTCTTGTATGAAATATATCTATAACTGTAATGTTGTCTCTTGTATGAAATATATCTATAACTGTAATGTTGTCTCTTGTATGAAATATATCTATAACTGTAATGGTGTCTCTTGTATGAAATATATCTATAACTGTAATGTTGTCTCTTGTATGAAATATATCTATAACTGTAATGTTGTCTCTTGTATGAAATATATCTATAACTGCAATGTTGTCTCTTGTATGAAATATATCTATAACTGTAATGTTGTCTCTTGTATGAAACTATAACTGCAATGTTGTCTCTTGTATGAAATATATCTATAACTGCAATGTTGTCTCTTGTATGAAATATATCTATAACTGTAATGTTGTCTCTTGTATGAAATATATCTATAACTGTAATGTTGTCTCTTGTATGAAATATATCTATAACTGTAATGTTGTCTCTTGTATGAAACTATAACTGCAATGTTGTCTCTTGTATGAAATATATCTATAACTGCAATGTTGTCTCTTGTATGAAATATATCTATAACTGCAATGTTGTCTCTTGTATGAAACTATAACTGCAATGTTGTCTCTTGTATGAACCTATATCTATAACTACAATGTTGTCTCTTGTATGAAATATATCTATAACTGCAATGTTGTCTCTTGTATGAACCTATATCTATAAGTGCAATGTTGTCTCTTGTGTGAAATATATCTATAACTGTAATGTTGTCTCTTGTATGAAATATATCTATAACTGCAATGTTGTCTCTTGTATGAAATATATCTATAACTGCAATGTTGTCTCTTGTATGAAATATATCTATAACTGCAATGTTGTCTCTTGTATGAAATATATCTATAACTGCAATGTTGTCTCTTGTATGAAATATGTCTATAACTGCAATGTTGTCTCTTGTATGAAATATATCTATAACTGCAATGTTGTCTCTTGTATGAAACTATATCTATAACTACAATGTTGTCTCTTGTATGAAATATATCTATAACTGCAATGTTGTCTCTTGTATGAAACTATAACTGCAATGTTGTCTCTTGTATGAAATATATCTATAACTGCAATGTTGTCTCTTGTATGAAACTATATCTATAACTGTAATGTTGTCTCTTGTATGAAATATATCTATAACTGCAATGTTGTCTCTTGTATGAAACTATAACTGCAATGTTGTCTCTTGTATGAAATATATCTATAACTGCAATGTTGTCTCTTGTATGAAATATATCTATAACTGCAATGTTGTCTCTTGTATGAAATATATCTATAACTGCAATGTTGTCTCTTGTATGAAACTATATCTATAACTACAATGTTGTCTCTTGTATGAAATATATCTATAACTGCAATGTTGTCTCTTGTATGAAACTATATCTATAACTACAATGTTGTCTCTTGTATGAAATATATCTATAACTGCAATGTTGTCTCTTGTATGAAACTATAACTGCAATGTTGTCTCTTGTATGAAATATATCTATAACTGCAATGTTGTCTCTTGTATGAAATATATGTATAACTGCAATGTTGTCTCTTGTATGAAACTATAACTGCAATGTTGTCTCTTGTATGAAATATATCTATAACTGCAATGTTGTCTCTTGTATGAAACTATAACTGCAATGTTGTCTCTTGTATGAATTATGTCTATAACTGCAATGTTGTCTCTTGTATGAAATATGTCTATAACTGCAATACTGTCTCTTGTATGAAATATATGTATAACTGCAATGTTGTCTCTTGTATGAAACTATAACTGCAATGTTGTCTCTTGTATGAAATATATCTATAACTGCAATGTTGTCTCTTGTATGAAACTATAACTGCAATGTTGTCTCTTGTATGAAATATATCTATAACTGTAATGGTGTCTCTTGTATGAAATATATCTATAACTGCAATGTTGTCTCTTGTATGAAATATATCTATAACTGCAATGTTGTCTCTTGTATGAAATATGTCTATAACTGCAATGTTGTCTCTTGTATGAAATATATCTATAACTGCAATGTTGTCTCTTGTATGAAATATAGTCTATAACTGCAATGTTGTCTCTTGTATGAAATATGTCTATAACTGCAATGTTGTCTCTTGTATGAAATATGATCTATAAGCTGCAATGTTGTCTCTTGTATGAAATATATCTATAACTGCAATGTTGTCTCTTGTATGAAATATATCTATAACTGCAATGTTGTCTCTTGTATGAAATATGTCTATAACTGCAATGTTGTCTCTTGTATGAAATATATCTATAACTGCAATGTTGTCTCTTGTATGAAATATATCTATAACTGTAATGTTGTCTCTTGTATGAAATATATCTATAACTGTAATGTTGTCTCTGTATGAAATATATCTATAACTGTAATGGTGTCTCTTGTATGAAATATATCTATAACTGTAATGTTGTCTCTTGTATGAAATATATCTATAACTGTAATGTTGTCTCTTGTATGAAATATATCTATAACTGCAATGTTGTCTCTTGTATGAAATATATCTATAACTGTAATGTTGTCTCTTGTATGAATATCTATAACTGCAATGTTGTCTCTTGTATGAAATATATCTATAACTGCAATGTTGTCTCTTGTATGAAATATATCTATAACTGTAATGTTGTCTCTTGTATGAAATATATCTATAACTGTAATGTTGTCTCTTGTATGAAATATATCTATAACTGTAATGTTGTCTCTTGTATGAAACTATAACTGCAATGTTGTCTCTTGTATGAAATATATCTATAACTGCAATGTTGTCTCTTGTATGAAATATATCTATAACTGCAATGTTGTCTCTTGTATGAAACTATAACTGCAATGTTGTCTCTTGTATGAAACTATAGTCTATAACTGCAATGTTGTCTCTTGTATGAAATATAGTCTATAACTGTAATGTTGTCTCTTGTATGAAATATATCTATAACTGCAATGTTGTCTCTTGTATGAAATATAGTCTATAACTGCAATGTTGTCTCTTGTATGAAATATCTATAACTGCAATGTTGTCTCTTGTATGAACCTATGTCTATAACTGCAATGTTGTCTCTTGTATGAAATATGTCTATAACTGCAATGTTGTCTCTTGTATGAAATATGTCTATAACTGCAATGTTGTCTCTTGTATGAAATATGTCTATAACTGTAATGTTGTCTCTTGTATGAAATATGTCTATAACTGCAATGTTGTCTCTTGTATGAAATATGTCTATAACTGCAATGTTGTCTCTTGTATGAAATATGTCTATAACTGCAATGTTGTCTCTTGTATGAAATATAGTCTATAACTGCAATGTTGTCTCTTGTATGAAATATGTCTATAACTGCAATGTTGTCTCTTGTATGAAATATATCTATAACTGCAATGTTGTCTCTTGTATGAACTATATCTATAACTACAATGTTGTCTCTTGTATGAAATATATCTATAACTGCAATGTTGTCTCTTGTATGAAATCTATAACTGCAATGTTGTCTCTTGTATGAAATATATCTATAACTGCAATGTTGTCTCTTGTATGAACTATATCTATAAGTGCAATGTTGTCTCTTGTATGAAATATATCTATAACTGCAATGTTGTCTCTTGTATGAATATGTCTATAACTGCAATGTTGTCTCTTGTATGAAATATATCTATAACTGCAATGTTGTCTCTTGTATGAAATATATCTATAACTGTAATGTTGTCTCTTGTATGAAATATATCTATAACTGTAATGTTGTCTCTTGTATGAAATATATCTATAACTGCAATGTTGTCTCTTGTATGAAATATATCTATAACTGTAATGTTGTCTCTTGTATGAAATATCTATAACTGCAATGTTGTCTCTTGTATGAAATATATCTATAACTGCAATGTTGTCTCTTGTATGAAATATATCTATAACTGCTAATGTTGTCTCTTGTATGAAATATATCTATAACTGCAATGTTGTCTCTTGTATGAAATATATCTATAACTGCAATGTTGTCTCTTGTATGAAACTATAACTGCAATGTTGTCTCTTGTATGAAATATATCTATAACTGCAATGTTGTCTCTTGTATGAAATATATCTATAACTGCAATGTTCTCTTGTATGAAACTATAACTGCAATGTTGTCTCTTGTATGAAATATATCTATAACTGCAATGTTGTCTCTTGTATGAAATATATCTATAACTGCAATGTTGTCTCTTGTATGAACATATATCTATAACTGCAATGTTGTCTCTTGTAGTGAAATATATCTATAACTGCTAATGTTGTCTCTTGTATGAAATATATCTATAACTGCAATGTTGTCTCTTGTATGAAATATATCTATAACTGCAATGTTGTCTCTTGTATGAAATATGTCTATAACTGCAATGTTGTCTCTTGTATGAAATATGTCTATAACTGCAATGTTGTCTCTTGTATGAAATATGTCTATAACTGCAATGTTGTCTCTTGTATGAAATATGTCTATAACTGCAATGTTGTCTCTTGTATGAAATATGTCTATAACTGCAATGTTGTCTCTTGTATGAAATATGTCTATAACTGCAATGTTGTCTCTTGTATGAAATATGTCTATAACTGCAATGTTGTCTCTTGTATGAAATATGTCTATAACTGCAATGTTGTCTCTTGTATGAAATATGTCTATAACTGCAATGTTGTCTCTTGTATGAAATATGTCTATAACTGCAATGTTGTCTCTTGTATGAAATATAGTCTATAACTGCAATGTTGTCTCTTGTATGAAATATGTCTATAACTGCAATGTTGTCTCTTGTATGAAATATGTCTATAACTGCAATGTTGTCTCTTGTATGAAATATGTCTATAACTGCAATGTTGTCTCTTGTATGAAATATGTCTATAACTGCAATGTTGTCTCTTGTATGAAATATATCTATAACTGCAATGTTGTCTCTTGTATGAAATATATCTATAACTGCAATGTTGTCTCTTGTATGAAATATGTCTATAACTGCAATGTTGTCTCTTGTATGAAATATATCTATAACTGCAATGTTGTCTCTTGTATGAAATATATCTATAACTGCAATGTTGTCTCTTGTATGAAACTATATCTATAACTGCAATGTTGTCTCTTGTATGAAACTATATCTATAACTGCAATGTTGTCTCTTGTATGAAATATATCTATAACTGCAATGTTGTCTCTTGTATGAAATATATCTATAACTGCAATGTTGTCTCTTGTATGAAATATATCTATAACTGCAATGTTGTCTCTTGTATGAAACTATATCTATAACTGCAATGTTGTCTCTTGTATGAAATATATCTATAACTGCAATGTTGTCTCTTGTATGAAACTATATCTATAACTGTAATGTTGTCTCTTGTATGAAATATATCTATAACTGCAATGTTGTCTCTTGTATGAAATATATCTATAACTGCAATGTTGTCTCTTGTATGAAATATGTCTATAACTGCAATGTTGTCTCTTGTATGAAATATAGTCTATAACTGCAATGTTGTCTCTTGTATGAAATATGTCTATAACTGCAATGTTGTCTCTTGTATGAAATATGTCTATAACTGCAATGTTGTCTCTTGTATGAAATATGTCTATAACTGCAATGTTGTCTCTTGTATGAAATATGTCTATAACTGCAATGTTGTCTCTTGTATGAAATATGTCTATAACTGCAATGTTGTCTCTTGTATGAAATATGTCTATAACTGCAATGTTGTCTCTTGTATGAAATATGTCTATAACTGCAATGTTGTCTCTTGTATGAAATATTCTATAACTGCAATGTTGTCTCTTGTATGAAATATGTCTATAACTGCAATGTTGTCTCTTGTATGAAATATATCTATAACTGCAATGTTGTCTCTTGTATGAAATATGTCTATAACTGCAATGTTGTCTCTTGTATGAAACTATATCTATATCTGCAATGTTGTCTCTTGTATGAAATATGTCTATAACTGTAATGTTGTCTCTTGTATGAAATATATCTATAACTGCAATGTTGTCTCTTGTATGAAATATGTCTATAACTGCAATGTTGTCTCTTGTATGAAATATATCTATAACTGTAATGTTGTCTCTTGTATGAAATATATCTATAACTGTAATGTTGTCTCTTGTATGAAATATATCTATAACTGCAATGTTGTCTCTTGTATGAAATATTCTATAACTGCAATGTTGTCTCTTCTATGAAATATATCTATAACTGCAATGTTGTCTCTTGTATGAAATATATCTATAACTGCAATGTTGTCTCTTGTATGAAATATATCTATAACTGCAATGTTGTCTCTTGTGATGAATACTATAACTGCAATGTTGTCTCTTGTATGAAATATATCTATAACTGCAATGTTGTCTCTTGTATGAAATTCTATAACTGCAATGTTGTCTCTTGTATGAACCTATATCTATAACTACAATGTTGTCTCTGGTATGAAATATATCTATAACTGCAATGTTGTCTCTTGTATGAAACTATATCTATAACTACAATGTTGTCTCTTGTATGAAATATAACTATAACTGCAATGTTGTCTCTTGTATGAAATATATCTATAACTGCAATGTTGTCTCTTGTATGAACATATATCTATAACTGCAATGTTGTCTCTTGTATGAAATATATCTATAACTGCAATGTTGTCTCTTGTATGAAATATATCTATAGCTGCAATGTTGTCTCTTGTATGAAATATATCTATAACTGCAATGTTGTCTCTTGTATGAACCTATATCTATAACTACAATGTTGTCTCTTGTATGAAACTATATCTATAACTGCAATGTTGTCTCTTGTATGAAATATGTCTATAACTGCAATGTTGTCTCTTGTATGAAACTATATCTATAACTGCAATGTTGTCTCTTGTATGAAATATATCTATAACTGCAATGTTGTCTCTTGTATGAAATATATCTATAACTGCAATGTTGTCTCTTGTATGAAATATATCTATAACTGCAATGTTGTCTCTTGTATGAAATATTCTATAACTGCAATGTTGTCTCTTGTATGAAATATTCTATAACTGCAATGTTGTCTCTTGTATGAAATATTCTATAACTGCAATGTTGTCTCTTGTATGAAATATTCTATAACTGCAATGTTGTCTCTTGTATGAATATTCTATAACTGCAATGTTGTCTCTTGTATGAATATTCTATAACTGCAATGTTGTTCTTGTATGAAATATTCTATAACTGCAATGTTGTCTCTTGTATGAATATGTCTATAACTGCAATGTTGTCTCTTGTATGAAATATGTCTATAACTGCAATGTTGTCTCTTGTATGAAATATATCTATAACTGCAATGTTGTCTCTTGTATGAAATATAGTCTATAACTGCAATGTTGTCTCTTGTATGAAATATGTCTATAACTGCAATGTTGTCTCTTGTATGAAATATGTCTATAACTGCAATGTTGTCTCTTGTATGAAATATGTCTATAACTGCAATGTTGTCTCTTGTATGAAATATGTCTATAACTGCAATGTTGTCTCTTGTATGAAATATGTCTATAACTGCAATGTTGTCTCTTGTATGAAATATGTCTATAACTGCAATGTTGTCTCTTGTATGAAATATATCTATAACTGCAATGTTGTCTCTTGTATGAAATATGTCTATAACTGCAATGTTGTCTCTTGTATGAAATATAGTCTATAACTGCAATGTTGTCTCTTGTATGAAATATGTCTATAACTGCAATGTTGTCTCTTGTATGAAATATGTCTATAACTGCAATGTTGTCTCTTGTATGAAATATGTCTATAACTGCAATGTTGTCTCTTGTATGAAATATGTCTATAACTGCAATGTTGTCTCTTGTATGAAATATATCTATAACTGCAATGTTGTCTCTTGTATGAAATATGTCTATAACTGCAATGTTGTCTCTTGTATGAAATATAGTCTATAACTGCAATGTTGTCTCTTGTATGAAATATAGTCTATAACTGCAATGTTGTCTCTTGTATGAAATATATCTATAACTGCAATGTTGTCTCTTGTATGAAATATGTCTATAACTGCAATGTTGTCTCTTGTATGAAATATGTCTATAACTGCAATGTTGTCTCTTGTATGAAATATGTCTATAACTGTAATGTTGTCTCTTGTATGAAATATAGTCTATAACTGCAATGTTGTCTCTTGTATGAAATATGTCTATAACTGCAATGTTGTCTCTTGTATGAAATATGTCTATAACTGCAATGTTGTCTCTTGTATGAAATATGTCTATAACTGCAATGTTGTCTCTTGTATGAAATATGTCTATAACTGCAATGTTGTCTCTTGTATGAAATATGTCTATAACTGCAATGTTGTCTCTTGTATGAAATATGTCTATAACTGCAATGTTGTCTCTTGTATGAAATATGTCTATAACTGCAATGTTGTCTCTTGTATGAAATATGTCTATAACTGCAATGTTGTCTCTTGTATGAAATATGTCTATAACTGCAATGTTGTCTCTTGTATGAAATATGTCTATAACTGCAATGTTGTCTCTTGTATGAAATATGTCTATAACTGCAATGTTGTCTCTTGTATGAAATATGTCTATAACTGCAATGTTGTCTCTTGTATGAAATATGTCTATAACTGCAATGTTGTCTCTTGTATGAAATATGTCTATAACTGCAATGTTGTCTCTTGTATGAAATATGTCTATAACTGCAATGTTGTCTCTTGTATGAAATATGTCTATAACTGCAATGTTGTCTCTTGTATGAAATATGTCTATAACTGCAATGTTGTCTCTTGTATGAAATATGTCTATAACTGCAATGTTGTCTCTTGTATGAAATATGTCTATAACTGCAATGTTGTCTCTTGTATGAAATATGTCTATAACTGCAATGTTGTCTCTTGTATGAAATATGTCTATAACTGCAATGTTGTCTCTTGTATGAAATATGTCTATAACTGCAATGTTGTCTCTTGTATGAAATATGTCTATAACTGCAATGTTGTCTCTTGTATGAAATATGTCTATAACTGCAATGTTGTCTCTTGTATGAAATATGTCTATAACTGCAATGTTGTCTCTTGTATGAAATATGTCTATAACTGCAATGTTGTCTCTTGTATGAAATATGTCTATAACTGCAATGTTGTCTCTTGTATGAAATATGTCTATAACTGCAATGTTGTCTCTTGTATGAAATATGTCTATAACTGCAATGTTGTCTCTTGTATGAAATATGTCTATAACTGCAATGTTGTCTCTTGTATGAAATATGTCTATAACTGCAATGTTGTCTCTTGTATGAAATATGTCTATAACTGCAATGTTGTCTCTTGTATGAAATATGTCTATAACTGCAATGTTGTCTCTTGTATGAAATATGTCTATAACTGCAATGTTGTCTCTTGTATGAAATATGTCTATAACTGCAATGTTGTCTCTTGTATGAAATATGTCTATAACTGCAATGTTGTCTCTTGTATGAAATATGTCTATAACTGCAATGTTGTCTCTTGTATGAAATATGTCTATAACTGCAATGTTGTCTCTTGTATGAAATATGTCTATAACTGCAATGTTGTCTCTTGTATGAAATATGTCTATAACTGCAATGTTGTCTCTTGTATGAAATATGTCTATAACTGCAATGTTGTCTCTTGTATGAAATATATCTATAACTGCAATGTTGTCTCTTGTATGAAATATGTCTATAACTGCAATGTTGTCTCTTGTATGAAATATGTCTATAACTGCAATGTTGTCTCTTGTATGAAATATATCTATAACTGCAATGTTGTCTCTTGTATGAAATATATCTATAACTGCAATGTTGTCTCTTGTATGAAATATATCTATAACTGCAATGTTGTCTCTTGTATGAAATATAGTCTATAACTGCAATGTTGTCTCTTGTATGAAATATGTCTATAACTGCAATGTTGTCTCTTGTATGAAATATATCTATAACTGCAATGTTGTCTCTTGTATGAAATATATCTATAACTGCAATGTTGTCTCTTGTATGAAATATATCTATAACTGCAATGTTGTCTCTTGTATGAAATATATCTATAACTGCAATGTTGTCTCTTGTATGAAATATATCTATAACTGCAATGTTGTCTCTTGTATGAAATATATCTATAACTGCAATGTTGTCTCTTGTATGAAATATATCTATAACTGCAATGTTGTCTCTTGTATGAAATATATCTATAACTGCAATGTTGTCTCTTGTATGAAATATATCTATAACTGCAATGTTGTCTCTTGTATGAAATATATCTATAACTGCAATGTTGTCTCTTGTATGAAATATGTCTATAACTGCAATGTTGTCTCTTGTATGAAATATATCTATAACTGCAATGTTGTCTCTTGTATGAAATATATCTATAACTGCAATGTTGTCTCTTGTATGAAATATATCTATAACTGCAATGTTGTCTCTTGTATGAAATATATCTATAACTGCAATGTTGTCTCTTGTATGAAATATGTCTATAACTGCAATGTTGTCTCTTGTATGAAATATATCTATAACTGCAATGTTGTCTCTTGTATGAAATATATCTATAACTGCAATGTTGTCTCTTGTATGAAATATGTCTATAACTGCAATGTTGTCTCTTGTATGAAATATATCTATAACTGCAATGTTGTCTCTTGTATGAAATATATCTATAACTGCAATGTTGTCTCTTGTATGAAATATATCTATAACTGCAATGTTGTCTCTTGTATGAAATATATCTATAACTGCAATGTTGTCTCTTGTATGAAATATGTCTATAACTGCAATGTTGTCTCTTGTATGAAATATGTCTATAACTGCAATGTTGTCTCTTGTATGAAATATATCTATAACTGCAATGTTGTCTCTTGTATGAAATATATCTATAACTGCAATGTTGTCTCTTGTATGAAATATATCTATAACTGCAATGTTGTCTCTTGTATGAAATATATCTATAACTGCAATGTTGTCTCTTGTATGAAATATATCTATAACTGCAATGTTGTCTCTTGTATGAAATATATCTATAACTGCAATGTTGTCTCTTGTATGAAATATATCTATAACTGCAATGTTGTCTCTTGTATGAAATATATCTATAACTGCAATGTTGTCTCTTGTATGAAATATATCTATAACTGTAATGTTGTCTCTTGTATGAAATATATCTATAACTGCAATGTTGTCTCTTGTATGAAATATATCTATAACTGCAATGTTGTCTCTTGTATGAAATATATCTATAACTGCTAATGTTGTCTCTTGTATGAAATATATCTATAACTGCAATGTTGTCTCTTGTATGAAATATATCTATAACTGCAATGTTGTCTCTTGTATGAAATATATCTATAACTGCAATGTTGTCTCTTGTATGAAATATATCTATAACTGCAATGTTGTCTCTTGTATGAAATATATCTATAACTGCAATGTTGTCTCTTGTATGAAATATATCTATAACTGCAATGTTGTCTCTTGTATGAAATATATCTATAACTGCAATGTTGTCTCTTGTATGAAATATATCTATAACTGCAATGTTGTCTCTTGTATGAAATATATCTATAACTGCAATGTTGTCTCTTGTATGAAATATATCTATAACTGCAATGTTGTCTCTTGTATGAAATATATCTATAACTGCAATGTTGTCTCTTGTATGAAATATATCTATAACTGCAATGTTGTCTCTTGTATGAAATATATCTATAACTGCAATGTTGTCTCTTGTATGAAATATATCTATAACTGCAATGTTGTCTCTTGTATGAAATATATCTATAACTTCAATGTTGTCTCTTGTATGAAATATATCTATAACTGCAATGTTGTCTCTTGTATGAAATATATCTATAACTGCAATGTTCACTTGTATGAAACTATAACTGCAATGTTGTCTCTTGTATGAAATATATCTATAACTGCAATGTTGTCTCTTGTATGAAATATGTCTATAACTGCAATGTTGTCTCTTGTATGAAATATATCTATAACTGCAATGTTGTCTCTTGTATGAATTTTACTGCCTTGTGTTTTTGTGTGTGTGTGTGTGTGTGCTCGCTCGCTTTCAACTCCCGCGTAGTCCATACACACTATTTGTAGTAGTAATGGACTGAATTTTACTTGTGGGTGAACTTTCCTTATTAACAGTGTCCCTCACCATCAGGCGAACTAACTCAAACTTCAGAGGTACTGTCCTGTTGGTTCCAAACAAGGGATGTCTAATTATGCTATCCTGAGGTTTACTCACTCAAATGTAAAGCAAGACGGACATATAATCAGATTGCAATGGATAGTATTAGTATTGGAACTACTACGCTGGCTTTTGAGGATGGGGACAGAGCGCTTATGGGAATGCCCCGAATGCTGTGATGTCGGTTCCTAAATCAGTCGATCAATCAATCAATCTTTTGATTCAATGGCACTTGTCCACTAACTACATTTAAAAAATGAGAATGCACAGCCCTAGAACTGACACTAATACAACTAATCTACATACAAACCAATTATTTTAAAACCAGATCACAAAACACAATAACGCTGTCTTCCATTGTCAATTATGGGGCTACTATACCTACTGCCAAAGGTCAGCAAAGACAAGATGCATGTGTGTTTTTATGCCAAATAATTTAGGAAGTTAATCTCCTCATAAGCCTGAAGCTACACTCAGTAGTATTATAATGGTTAACTAAAAGCAGGCACATCCCCCACTGAGATAGCATCACGGAAAACATAACTAAACTATAAACAAGGAAAACAAATAGTTGAAAACAACAACAACTTCATATCAGATAACTCAATATGGCTCAGCTGATCATGTGCCTGGAGTGGCAGTCATAATGAGCCAATATCCTGTGTGTCGTAGTGTACGCGTTTGTGTGTATTTTATTTTATTTTATTATTCATTTTATATATTTATTCAGTGCTTCTGATTTCGGATTTTCACCTGTATTTCGCGATACGATGGATCTCCTTGTAAGGTATGTGCAACGTGTTGATGTTTAGTACGTTTCTTCTCTGTCAGCAACTCACTTGCGACAGGCTTACAAGGATTCCTTTCTTTTGCACTACACGAAAATAACACTCGTATTGTTTGCAAAAGGATACATTTTTATTCGGAGCTGATCATACAATAGCTCCTCGAGCGTAATACCACAACGGTATTAAAAATCATAGGATGTGATGAAGATAAGATGGAATGAGGAAATGATCTTATTATTCTAACTCTTGCAGCTAAGCTAAACTATATAACTATTATACTGTCCTTAATAACTACAAAGTATCCCCAGCGGATACACGTCTGATTCCTACGCCGTCCAGTCTCTGTCCATCTAGTTGAGCGTGGCGTGTTCAGCCACCGGCAATTAGCTCAGCGTGCGTTCGTTAGTTTACGTGCTGGGCACTGGGCTGTGCTGACCAGAATTACTTGGTCCTCCTTCGTGAAGTGGGTTTCCCAGTTCTTGGGTAACCCCAGCTCATCTGTACTGGTTGCCCTCCTTGTAGACACAAGTGTGTCACGTTATAGCTATTTATAGCATTGGTGTCTCTTCTGTCTGGTCTCCTATCCTGTTACGTCACTTGCCCTCTTCCTAAGCTCTATTTTAGCTCTCTTTAGCTTAGAGCTCCCTCCTAAGTCTTTGACAGGCTCTCCTTCCTCCCCTGTTGTGTTACAAACTTTCACGTTGTGGGGGTAACACAAGTAATCTTACACAAATTGGCTGTCTAATTTTGTCAAAGACTTCGTGAGTTCTCTACTTCTCTTCTTCGTCACACTGTTATATCACTTCACTTGGCTAATTGAGTAGCTCATCACACTAGTACAGTTGGCTATAAACTGTTATTATATTTCTGAGAATTGTATGGTCCGGATCCTATGGCATAAGGCCTGTCCTCAGATTGTCCAAAATTAACAATCCAAACAACTTGCCTCTGTTACGAGTGCAAAACATGGACACTAAATGTTCATGCTCTCATATAATAAGCCACAACAAGCTATACATGTTTAATGTGCCACTCTTCACCTTTTAGCTCCCGCTTGTGAAGAGATATTTAAGTATTACACTAAGGCTTTAGAGATATTATTGTGTCCCCTGTTGGATTAGTTATGGTTCTTTGAAAGTGATGATGTCTGCAAGTTTATGTGTTCGTTTTTCTGGTTGGTTGTGTGTTCTCTATTACATTAAAGTGTATTTAACTTACTAACATGTGTATGCGTTTCTAATTTACGTGTATATATTCTTTCGAGCGCCGTAAAGCGGTTTATTGTAGCCACAAATGAGTGTGTTATGCTAATTTATGTCTACAGTGCCGTTTTAAGATGCTCAAAATATGTTCCCTATTTTTCTCAATAAAGTATTGCGACTACACACTTATAAAAATTGACAACACATTGGTTACACAGATTGACACAGACAAGTCACAACAAGTGGTGTTGTGAGGTGAGAAAAAAAAATTACCGCAGTGTCTCTCTCGCTCTCCTAATTTAATCCATTCTCTCTCTATCATTCACACATCTTTCGTTCTTCTCTCTCTATCATTCACACATCTTTCGTTCACCTTTCATTCAAAAGTGGTTTTAAAATATTGGGTCGTCATTAGAATATTGTTCAAGAAATAATGCATGGATGAACCAAAAATTATGTACATTACATGTTGGCTGAATTTAAATGGGTATTCAAGCCATATGACTGTGCTGTCTTTGTGCACTTGTCATTTATATACAAAAATATACATGATTGAAAAAGATTGCTCGATACGAGTCCTATGGTAATGACTACTCTATCTACCCTATTATAAGTTGGTGCACTGTTCTAAATTTATCTAAGGGAAATAATCTAACTAATTAATTCGATTTAGGAAAAATTGGTTAATTACCTTAACGTGTTCTAATGCCTAAAATGATACAAATTATTAAATGATGGTGTTAATTTGTAAGTGATGTTTTAACTACCTAAATATATAATTAAATATGTTTAAATGGTGGTAAACTAAAGTAATATGATGTAGGTGTTAAATTAAATGAATTCTTAACTCAATATAGGTAAGTTATAACTCTAAAATGTCCTAAATCAAGGTATATGGTAACTCCTACATACATAATTCTAATATTTCCACAAAATATGAAGTTATACGCAACTGTTTATAAAAACATGTTATATACATATCACATATAATTTCTAACTAATTACACTAACTAATTACATCCAGGTGTGATGTTGGAGCCGTGTCCTCTGTAGAATGTCCTCGAAAACAGAGTTCCACTAGACAAAGTCTGATTTACGCTCTCCTCCTGAGTAATGTTCAATACTAATGGTATGCTACTGGTTGGTATAGGTTCAAGTCTAACTTTCAGATCCACTCACGGGTTGTATACGTGGTAGTGGTGTAGACAATTCACAAATGCGTCTGTTAATTGCAATAATGCTGACACAGTTTATATTACACCGATGTAAGCGACTGGAGATGATTACGCACTTTAGTGTTCAGAATCACCACATAGGGCACTAAGTTATTACAGTGTCAATGTTTTTGGTGATGTAATGTCGCTCTCTTCTCGTATTTCATGTATTTCAATGTGAGAAGGTCGGCTCAATGTATCAGCTAGAGAGTTCAAACTTCCCTTCAAATGTTTGATAGTGAAGGCATAATTCTGCAAAATTAAGGACCACCTGTAGATCCTATTGTTGCGATGAACCCCAGTTTGCATGTCAGTAAGCGTCGAATTATACGTTTCGATAACAAACTCTGTACCCGCCAGGAATCGATGAAGTTTCCTGACACAATAGATTACGTTTAAAGCTTCCAATTCAGAGGCTGAGTATCTTCCTTCAGCAGGGCTGATCTTACGACTAACGTATATTATTGGGTGAAATTTGCCTTCATAAAATTGGCCTAAGACCCCAGAAATGGAAATGGAACTTGCGTCTGTACGGAGGAAATACGTAAGATTGACATTAGGCAAACGCAAAATCGGTGGAACGCTAAATAAATGTTTCAATTTTGATAAAGCACCGATTAATTTTGCATCCTGAACATTAAGTTTTACAGATGCTTTTAAAACATTAGTAAAAACGCTGGTGATTTCAGCCAAATTGGGTATAAATTTGCTGTAATAATTGACCAGACCAAGCAAACTACGGACCTGTTTCTTGGTCATAGGCATAGTTAGGTTGAGAATCTAGGTCACAATTTTTTCATCAGTTCTGAGTTGGCCTCTGGTGATTGTATGGCCTAAGAAGTCAATTTATTCCATCCCAACTTCACTTTGGTGGGTTTCACTGTAAGACCAAATAATCGCAACTATCGAAGACATGTCGCAGTTTCAGTAGGTGTGTTGTCCAGTCTGCTGTATGGATGCAAATGTCATCAATATAAGTAGATGTATTGGTCACTCCGTGCTAAAGATCCCTAGTGGCTGGTGCATTACGAAGACCGAAAGGAAGAAAGCGCCACTCATACAGGCCTAGAGGTGTTGAGAATGCTGTCAAAGGAATAGACAATGACTGCATCGGGACCTGCCAATAACCTTTCGTGAGATCCAGTTTCGAGAAGATACGTGATGTTGACATATCAAGGATAAGATCGTCACAAGATGGAATAGGCTCTGCATCGACTTTGGTTACGTTGTTTAACCGCCGATAATCGACGCAGAGGCGAGTCGTCGAGTCCTTCTTTCTGACCAGGACGATAGGAAAAGAATATTCTGACTGTGATTTCTGAATTATTCCACTCGACTCAAGATTTAACAGTTCCTTGTCGAGATTTTCCCTGTAACTCAATGGGATGGAATAAGGTCGGCATTTGATGGGTGTGTTATCAGTCAGAATAATAGAGTGTTCTATTCTGTCTGTCTTCCCTGGGATGTCGGAAAAAATGTCCTTGTATTCAGTTACTAAATCTATCAGTTGTCGTCGTTGCTCGTTTGTAAGTTTCGGTTCTATCCGTATGCTATCGATTGTCCCTGTCTCAACTGTCGGGACTGGTAATTCTATTCCGTCGTCATCCGTCTGATTAGGTACTGTTGTTATACTAGCTGTGTGTAATGTTTCCTGGCTAGGTGTGTTTGCGATGTCGTTTTCATCTGTCGCCCTACCTAGTGTAGTATGGTTATGTACGTCTGTCGTCCTTTTGATTGGTGTAGGTGCACTCTGTTATCAGTTCTTGTCGTGAGAAATAAGGCTTCAGCATGTTGATATGAAATATCTTTAATTTTCCCTTATCGATATTTCATAATCGACATCTGATATCTTTCGTTCAACTTTGAATGGCCTTTGCCATGTTGTTAGTAACAAATTACATTTATCTGGTAGTAAAAGTAGCACCTTTTGATTGGGTTCAAGGTGTAGGGTTTTGGCACCCTTGTTTGCATAGTCGCGGTAAGTCTGGCCTTTTCTCTCCAAAGATGATTTGGCTATTACACACGCCTTCATAATTTTATCGCGTGTCTCTGTTACCATCTCATAAGGTGTTAATGCTGTTGGATTCTCTACTGAGCTGGTGATTAGCTGATGGTAGATTGTTAGGGGTCCACGAGGGTCCGCCCCATAAACTAACTCGAAAGGTGAGAAACCCGTACTTGAGTGGCGGAATTTCTCGATGGGCAAATAGCACTGCTGGAAGTAGAGTGTCCCAATCCGATGGGTTCTCTGCTGTTACTTTCGCCAGCATGTGTTTTAGATCCCCGTTAATCTTTTCTATAATCTCGTTACTCGCAGGGTTATACGGGGTACAGAAATGCTGTTCTATTCCTAGCAATTTTGTTAGGGCTTGCATAGCAGCCGAAATAAATTGCGTTCCTCGGTCGCTCAAAATGGTTCGAGGAAAGCCAAATCGACAAAATAGATGTAAAAATACATTTGCCACATCTTTGGAGGTAATGTATTTTAGTGGCACTGCTTTGATCCACCTTGTACAAAGATCCACGAGAGTTAGTATAAACCGGTTTCCTTTGTTCGACACCTGATTCAGGGGTCCAACAATATCTACCGCCACACTTTCGAATGGTCTAGAGGCCAAAATGGAACGCTGGACCTCGGCTGTTACATGCTTTCCCTTTCTTACTAAATGTTGACAAATAGTACATGATCGACAGAACAATTTGATGTCGTTACAAAATTTAGGCCAGTAGAAGTGTGCCAAAATTGTGGCTCTTGTCTTATCATAAGCCAAATGTCCAGCAAACGGTGACTCGTGTGCAATGTTTAGCACATTTTGTCGGTGTTTTACAGGTAACACCGTCTGCTGAATTTCATGGCTATTTGTTGTATAATAACGCATGAGAATTCTGTTATGTACTTTAAAATACCAAGATGCATTCTTAGTAACTTTCGCTCGCTCACCTAACAATTTAAAATAAGGTGCGATAGTTTGATCGGTGCGTTGTGCCTCGATAAATTCTTGTCGAGTAGCACTGTTACTAGCAGTGGTGGGTGTTAACACCTGTAACATTTCGTTTTGTAGGTCAGTGTAATGTGTTTGGGTATCTGACCTTTTTACAGCATTAGCCGTGTTTGTTTGTTTCCAGGCTAATATTTCTTCATCAGTACACTGCTTTAATGATGGCAAGCACCCAAAAATCAAATCAGTACAGGGATTTTGTAGGATCGTGCATATAAATGTGCCGGAAAGGAACGGGGTGTTTATGCGCACTTTTGCCAGCGGGTATACCTCAATGTTTCCAGAGAAAGTGCGACATTTGACAAACTCACCCGTATAATCTTCTGGCTTAACTATGTCTCTTTTGACCCCAAGTAAAGTGCTCCCGCTATCAAGTAAACATTGGCATGGTTGTTCGTTGACCAGTGCATCGTGGAACTTTAAATTGCCTCTGGAGGCTAAAGCTGCATTGGCATCTTCGTTGGAACATGGTATACAATGCCCACATTTCAGTCTCCCGTCCGTATGAAACTGGTGACACGTGTCACACTTATTAAAGTCTAATATATCAGTAACTGCACTCACACTCTCACACTCATTGCATGGTACTGCATTTTCAAGTTCAGAATCAACTATAATCTCATCGTCAGATGATGTATCGATAAGCAAAGCATTGTTTGCCTTCATTCTTTGCCTGCCCAAACACTTAGAACTATAATGGTCATAACTTGAACAAAAGAAGCATTTAACAACACGTTTGTAAGAGTTTCGTTTGTCTTCCTGCTTCTTCATCATCATTTCTAGATGAGCAGGATAAGATGGGCTCTTATCACACATGGAGTACTGCGGGCGAAAAAATTTGCAGTATACACACTGTGGTGGCTTCTGATACGGTTTATCTTTCTTCTGATACTCTTTTTGCTTGTAAGACCTGCTTGGTATGTTTTTAACAAAGGCAGTAATCTCAGTATCGTGTATTGATGTTTTAAATATGTCCCTATTTGAGGAAAAATATGCTGAGCCTCGTTTTTCGAGTTGTTCAATAGATTCAATGTCTGCTTGTTGAAGGAACTTAGCAAAAAGAGTAGGAATGGTGGATATGACTTTATCCATCACCATTAAGTTCTGTAATTTATCAAAATTCTTCCCTACTTTTGCCGCCTTAAGCCATTTATTGAATATACTCTGGACGTTTGAAACATAATCTAAGAACGTTTCAGATGGCTTTGGCTTTATCTGTGAGTACTGGATCTGGTATCCAGGAGCATCGAGTAGAAAATGCTGCATAATCCTACCATGGATGTACTGATAGTTACTTCTTAGTTCTGTTGGTATTGATTCTATGACCTTTAATGGCTCCCCACTGAGGTTTCTCATGTAGATCATTGCCCAATCTTGTAATGGTATTTTCTGAGTTCTAAGCTGAAATTCTACATTCTCCGTCCAAGCTGATATTGAATCGCCTTGGCAGAAGGGTTTAATGAGCCCTTTATATTTGGAGAATTGATTTTGTTCTTCCTGACTTTTCAATTTAGTAGAGTCTATCTGGGTGTTAGAGTCAATCTCCATTTCTTTCATCTTTAACTTCGTTTGTGACTCTACCTCTTTTTTGTTTCTGCTTGGTGGCATCGTCCATCTCTATCTGCTTCTGTTTTGTGGCATCATCCATCTCTATCTGCTTCTGTTTTATTTCCAATTCCTTCTGTTTAGTGGCTTCCTCTAACTCCTTTATCTCTTTCTGATGTTGTCTTTCCAATGCTCTTTCATTTCTCAATTTGTCTGTTTCTTCTTTGTATCTTTCATTTGCCCATTTCTCTAGTTTTTCTCCAGTATATTCTAGTACTTTACCAGCTTGGATGAAGTCATTTAATGATGACATTATAAGGCTTTATGTTATCTGACAATTGATACCAATATATTTTCCAAAATGGTTTCACTGTTATTATGTGTTAACTATTTATAAATTTTGCTGAAAAAAAAGGATGCGTCGTTAAGGATGCATATCAAAATTAGTGAAAAATATACTCATCTAATCTGCAGAAAAATACGGCCCTCGGGATGTTCCGCCGCTGTCTTTCGTACACACACTTGATCGACTTGTCTTTCTACCTGATGTTTCTGTTTAGTAGAGCATCAAGATTTTAGCAACATGCATGTAATGTGCAATACATGGTTGGTAATTGAAATATTACAGTTTCAAAGGACGGTGAACTTCAAATGTCATATAAATGATAATGATGAATGTAAATGATATGAATGTATGATAGTCTAAATGAACGTCAATGCCACATGGCGTTTAGACAGAATGACGTCATCGGAAAATGCGGTAGTAAATGATAGAGGGAAAACCCCACAAGAAACTAAGGAAACTTAGAAACAGGGAACGTCAGACGACAACAAGGGGGGACAAGGGAGAGGACCTTGGGTGATTTGGCTAAGGTGCGACATATTGTGTGAAGCCCGTGTTCGTTTGGAGAGTTGGTTGTGAGAAGGCAAAGGCTTGGCTGAGGACTATCAGGTGGAGGATGTCTAACGAAGAAAGTGTCAATACTGAGCAGAGGACCTGAAGGCATGGAACACCTAGACAAACCTGTGAAAATGAGAACAGCGGAGATAGATTGAGCTCCTAACTACAGTCGGACATTACCGGGATAGAGTCGTAAATATTTTGTGTGAATGCCGTTCCTGTGTTAAAAGGAACCATTCATTTTCTCGATTAATCCATTGTATTGATCCAGCGCATCATTAAAAGAATGTGTGAGTACTGTTGTTTAGGATGGCGTCGGTTGATTCTTCGTATTACAGTTCGATAGTTCACGTGAGCTTATTATTGCTTCAACGTTAACGTTGCCAATTTGATAATTGCGGGAGTTGCGTTGTGGCAGATGTGGTGGCATCGATCCGGTGCTCAAGATATTGATTATCAAGTAAATTATTGTCAAGATAACCCCTACCAGAATAGTCGAAAGTGAAGAACGCATAAAGATGAATGCACACCATAACTCAAAGTAACGCACGGTGCAACACGGGAAATGAAAGAGCACAGGAAGATGCGGTGCTTAAATATGTCGGCCAAATAATGAACTGAGTCAGAAAACAGAGCAGGAATTCAGTAAGGAATAGTGTTATTCTTAAAATATCGGAGCAAGGTAAGAGAAACATTATAACGCATATTGTTATAGACCGTTGTATCGGACACATACAAGAGAGCTGACGTGCCTAAAAATGTACGAACGCCACAATATTCACGGCGATAGTTGCACGTCACAGAAAAAACACACTATTATTTATACTACACGCACCATTTGTAGCATACTAAAGAACACGACACTGCATTAATGAAGAAACGCTGATGTAAACAGTGCAGCCTACAAACATTGGATAATTATACGCACATTGAGTTATTTGTATGAACTAGGTACACAGTTGACACGACACACCGGACACTTGAACATATTTGATACGCAACTGTCAACGAAGAAAATGACACCAAACATGATGATATTTGCTGCCGACACTCTATCATGAATTCATTATCGGCGCAAAGGACATTAGTTACTAACGTGATTTGTTATACAATTATCTGAACACTTACACTTGCGGACATCAAAACCCCAGTCACAAAAATATCTATTTATATACGTTGTTCATATTATGGATTCGTGTCTGCCACCAACTCTGCATAAGACATATTATTTATACAACATGTATGTTGGAGGAAATCTGCAGATGAACTGCACACGTTGAACTGTCCCTCCACACCTTTGATTCCCTTAACATAATCTCTTCATGACAGTTTCCCTCACCGACACTTCCCTCCACAAGATTCCCTCACGCCAATTTTCACTATTTTACTACCTGCTACACGTGACATTTATGATGCCATTAACGGGAAAGTAAACATGCTCAGGGATCTTACGTACACATTGCGTTGAGTCAAGCATTTATCAACGTCATTCCAGTAATCAAGGGACACTGTCGCTGGCTGTTAGAGACGTTGAAGCAGCATTTCGTTATCACGGTGCCATTTCAATATATTGGACGGACACCGCACTTGCATATAATCAACGCAACGAGTTTTTGCACACGTCATCGTAGACAAATTACAGGGCAAGTCACACATTAGTCATGGTATTCTGGACATTATAGACTTGACCTCCATCGACGCTTCCTTCCATCGCCAGTCTTTGGGAAATCTGGACATTGCTCACAGGATTTATCTCGTTAAGGCCAGTACATTTGCTGTTTGTTGTTATATAACTGTGGTCTGTTTGGGTGTCTAATATATGGCATATTTTTCTTCCGATAGCCGACTCCGTAGTTATTTAACAAAGCGAGAGATTGAAGCGCTATCTGAAGGTCACATGAGTTTATTTATCTGACATTCAGACACGTTATTTACTGACGGCTTGTCAGCTTGTGACAAATATATTTTTTGTGACGAACTCGCGATTCGTTGGTAGTATATTAAATTTTTTCGCGTTGTACCGTTAGGCATTTACATTCCGTATTCCATCACGTCTCCTTATGTATATGTGATTAAATATTATGTTGGTATGTCACTTCGTAGTTCGTTATCGTAATAGCGTTATTGTTATGTCAGTATATTCTTTATATTGAATATATATTTTACTACTAATTTCTAGTATTTACATAAAGTAACACTTAGGACATTTTTATCGCATTAAGATTGCTGAATTTCTGTTGCTGAATTATTGTTGAGTTGAAGTTGACAACAATTGTGGTTGGATATTACATACTATATTTTTTATATGTACTTCCATATTGTCTGTTTCTTTTGTATTCTTTGCACACTCCTATATCATATTTCAGCTAGATAAGTTATTACACAGGTAGGACAAGATGTCGATATTTCAAGACTACATGAAGATAGGTAAGACGTTGGGTTTGACCGGTTCAAGGCTCAGGAATTATGCAATACAGAAAACGGAAAAATTAGAGGGGGTTGTAAAGGAGCAAAGAAGGAAACAGGGACAAATTTATGAAACGAACACAGTATTCATCATTGACGATGACGAAAACACTCTTGTTACGCAACAAGCATGGGTCAATAACATATCAACGACCTGCATTAGGGATACTTCATCAGTTTTTGTGGGAGTCGATCACAGGTTAATAAACGAAAGTGAATACACAGGTGAGAATATTGGTTGCAGAACATTCGGAGGTACTATAGAAACATACAAAACCGCATGGGTCATGATTGATTGCCCATATTACACAGGTAAAGTATGTGCTGCTGTATTACCAAACCCTGGTGCTGGGTTAATAGTGGGTAATATCCCGAATGTTAAAGATCTAGTTCAGAAAGTAACCATCGAACGCAAACCTGACGAGACACTCACAAGTACCCAAACTCAAATGACGCATGAAGAAGAAGAAGAAAACACACAATTAAAACAAGTTAGACCAACTGGTAACGAAAATGAGCTAACACAAATGTGTGATAACGCAACAGAAATGAATTGTATAAACCAGGATATGCACGAGATAAACGAACATTCGTCATCATTTCAGAAACAGATGAAACGTGATTATATGTCTTTAAATGACATCTTTTTGAAACATGCTAAAAAGAGAATAAAACTTACACGCACTGGTTGTTGCAAGCAAAAGTCACATACACAACACGCACAACCCATTAAACAGTCAAAATGGGATATCATAACCATGATTGTTACTCAGATTATAACTTTGATTAAGCCAACCATATCACAGGCTATATGTGTCATCATGAACACATACACACGAACAAAGATATATGTTATGTGCAACAGTACATACATATACGCACAGCTCAAGAAACATTGTACAAACGGTTTCTTACGAACAAAAAGACATATCGTGGACATGCATACAGAAGGCAAGAAGTGTATCACAAACAAACAAACAGAAGTCAGGAGATGCATCACACATATGCACGCTGAAGTTAAAAAGTGTACCACAAACATTTGTACGCAAATCAAAACAAAGGTTGTAAACGTTAGCGTGTG
Source organism: Cepaea nemoralis (assembly GCA_014155875.1). NCBI lineage: Eukaryota > Metazoa > Mollusca > Gastropoda > Stylommatophora > Helicidae > Cepaea > Cepaea nemoralis. The sequence continues at coordinate 106,820 of JACEFZ010013775.1, forward strand.
GGCAAAGATATACTTTACGAACTTGATAAGTAAATACAAAGAACATTACAGAAAACAAACTACACTTATCTTTGCTTACCTTGGTTACTTGTCTCACTTCTGGTACAGATCTGCCAAACATACCTCATTGTACGGTATGCAATTACATATCAACCACAAGAGTGAAAACTAAAACATTGTTCCAATCAACAAAGTTACAATGTACAAATATTGGCATGGGTGCAGAAGAGAGATTCTACAGATTTGAAAGAAAGAAAGAAAGAAAGAAAATGAATCAAAGAAAGAATAAAAGGAAAAATAGAAAAATAAAATGGGATGAAAGTGTTAGGTTTATATCAACACATAATACATTACAGACACATTAGGGTCTTACAAAAGAAGTTGTTCTGAATTTCGCGGATATAAAGCTATACTTTTCAGAATTTGCCACACTATCTCTGTTATACCTTATTTTACAATCTTATGATAGCAAACGTAAACCTATTCTCTACTTTAGCTATCACATTGCTGGTTAACGTTATCACTAGCATTATCAATCTGAATATTAATTGATTTAAATATTTATCCTTGTTAAATCCGAATATTATATTATATTTCTTATTTATTTCGTAGAAGTTCTTACGGATTATTATTCTGTGAAAGTCTACGATGTTAAGATCTGCCAAATTCTAGACGATAATAATATTCTTAAAGATCTTCTTAGTCGTCTCTAAAAAAATTATGTATGTTATATTTTCTTACTTATTGTCTGCGTTCGTATTTGGATTTTCGTTAGGCTGATTAACATATGTTGCATACATTCACCCAGGTAGATTACTGTTGAAAACAACAAATTGCGAATTATGTGAAATTTATTAGGTTGTTCGGATATGTACATAGTTTGTTTAATTCGTTCTTTGGCAGGGACATTGTTCGCCATGACAAGTGACACTGCACAGTTGAGTGTGATTGACCATGTGCGCTGTAATTGACGAACTATACCTGAACATTTCTGGATTATCGGAAATCGTTTGTATTTCTAAAATAATGTTATGTCATATTAGTACGGCATATTTGTATTAAACAGTGATAGTATAGTTATATTTCGAGGATCGAAACCTGACTCTTGATGAGAGTATATGTGTTGAACACTGATACAGTAGATGAAAATAGACATGGTTTTCGTCGCGAAACGACATATGTCAATATTAATTGTACCTTTGTGATCACTACTTGAGTAACATTATTAATTTATTGCTAAAGCGTAGCATAGAATTATATATATATTTTCTTTTATATAATTTCAGTTCATAAAGTTAAGTAGTTACATATTCTTATTATTATTGTTTATATTTAGGTACTTAATTATACATATGATGAGTCATAGATTTTTCAATTCTACTGTGATCGCCTATTGCCAAGTATAAGCCACCACATTATGAAATACGCCGGTAATATATATTGTCACTCGGTCATGTATTGCCACACCTACACAAAGAGTTTATGATGACGTCTCTAAGGAGCATTTACCTCGATTACGCCTAAAATTATGACGTCATAATACTAATACCTCACCTACCCGTTTAATGAGATTGAGATTCTTGACATAGCACAGATGGTTACAAGACACTAGTAAATGCAACTGGTACCTGTTTATTCCTCACGTCCCCTTACTCCAGGTTTTGACCTAGAGAAGGACGCTTGTCCTTAGGGACAAATGAGGGACTGATCTTTATGATTAGTTAGTACAGCCTCCCCATGGGCTGTATACACGACATCTACCGTTGGTGTGTAGATTGGAGGGCGTGACGGTTATATATATTTTTTTTTTATTTTGTGGGTAATGGATAGGTGTCCATAGTATCTTGCTAGTCCGATAAAAGTCATTATGTCTACACTGCTATGTGTCAGGTTAATTCTCTTGATGAAAAAAAAAAATTAATGATTTCATCATTTTAAAAGGGAGGGGGGCATACTGCCACATGGCGTTTAGACAGAATGACGTCATCGGAAAATGCGGTAGTAAATGATAGAGGGAAAACCCCACAAGAAACTAAGGAAACTTAGAAACAGGGAACGTCAGACGACAACAAGGGGGGACAAGGGAGAGGACCTTGGGTGATTCGGCTGAGGTGCGACATATTGTGTGAAACCCGTGTTCGTTTGGAGAGTTGGTTGTGAGAAGGCAAAGGCTTGACTGAGGACTATCAGGTGTAGGATGTCTAACGAAGAAAGTGTCAATACTGAGCAGAGGACCTGAAGGCATGGAACACCTAGACAAACCTGTGAAAATGAGAACAGCGGTGATAGATTGAGCTCCTAACTACAGTCGGACATTACTGGGATAGAGTCGTAAATATTTTGTGTGAATGCCGTTCCTGTGTTAAAAGGAACCATTCATTTTCTCGATTAATCCATTGTATTGATCCAGCGCATCATTAAAAGAATGTGTGAGTACTGTTGTTTAGGATGGCGTCGGTTGATTCTTCGTATTACAGTTCGATAGTTCACGTGAGCTTATTATTGCTTCAACGTTAACGTTGCCAATTTGATAATTGCGGGAGTTGCGTTGTGGCAGTCAATGAATGTCAATGTCGTCTTGTCTTCACTTTCTAAAGTCTCTGACTGAGCTGTGCTGTATGACTTTAGCTTAACCTCTAATCTCCTACTATTATGCAAAAAGAATTTGTTTTTGCACGAATGCCAATGTGGATGTGATAAATGTTGACATTATGATAGTATCAAACAAAATGGTTTACAAATGATGGTTAACTTTACAATTTGTACATAATCGCAGTTTATGTTTCATATATTTTCGTTCAAATAATTTACATAGATAATATATCACGAGAAATTCACACGAGAAATGATAACGTGGTATCCTGGCTGATGTTAATGAGTGGTGGTTCAAAATAAACCTCTAACACCAAATGGTAACGTGGTGTTGGTCCACTGGTAATTGTTGACACCAAATGGTATTTGGCGGTTGTTCAAAGCACACGGTTCTGACACCAAATGGTATCTTAATATATTAAATGGTAAAGAACGGTAGTTCAAACCCCACCATAAATAATTATGTGCTGTTGGTCCAAGGAACTTCTGACACCAAATGGTATCCTTTCAACTAGTAATGAGCGATGGTTCAAAAACAACTTCTGACACCAAATGGTATCCTGCCTGTCAGCAACTCACTTGCGACAGGCATACAAGGATTCCCTTCTTTTGCACTACACGAAAATAACACTCGTATTGTTTGCAAAAGGATACATTTTTATTCGGAGCTGATCATACAATAGCTCCTCGAGCGTAATACCACAACGGTATTAAAAATCATAGGATGTGATGAAGATAAGATGGAATGAGGAAATGATCTTATTATTCTAACTCTTGAAGCTAAGCTAAACTATATAACTATTATACTGTCCTTAATAACTACAAAGTATCCCCAGTGGTTACACGTCTGATTCCTACGCCGTCCAGTCTCTGTCCGTCTCGCTGAGCGTGGCGTGTTCAGCCACCGGCAATTAGCTCAGCGTGCGTTCGTTAGTTTACGTGCTGGGCACTGGGCTGTGCTGACCAGAATTACTTGGTCCTCCTTCGTGAAGTGGGTTTCCCAGTTCTTGGGTAACCCCAGCTCATCTGTACTGGTTGCCCTCCGTGTTGACACAAGTGTGTCACGTTATAGCTATTTATAGCATTGGTGTCTCTTCTGCCTGGTCTCCTATCCTGTTACGTCACTTGCCCTCTTCCTAAGCTCTATTTTAGCTCTCTTTAGCTTAGAGCTCCCTCCTAAGTCTTTTTTTTTAATTTTATTTTATTATTCATTTTATATATTTATTCAGTGCTTCTGATTTCGGATTTTCACCTGTATTTCGCGATATGATGGATCTCCTTGTAAGGTATGTGCAACGTGTTGATGTTTAGTACGTTTCTTCTCGCAGGAGTTTAATATACCTGCTTGCTTCCAATTCATATTGTTATATTCTGCTGAAGCCTCTGCTTTTTCTTTCTATTCCATACTGAGCCAGCTGTATGGTTATCTCGCCAAAACATTCCCCAGAGCTGGACCACTTCATGAAGTTTTCAGATCACATGTCTCTAGGCTCGTCAATGTAGGAAGTTATACAGTGTGAAACTCCGGGCTAGTTTCTCTGTTCTCCATAGCTGTATGGAATGTTATTATGTTCTGTATGTATTATGTATATGTTCTCTGATATGTTCTATTATATTCTGTGAATTTTATCTGTTTTGTTCTATTAATAGTCAGATGTGTTCTCTGTTATATTCTGTGTATGTTCTTCATTATGTTCTGTGTATATTATTGTGGTCGCCTGACGCGACCCATGATGATGATGATGTTACCAATACCGGTGTCCCTTGCAGTGCCCTAGGGTATGATGGGAAGCCGCTCTGGAAACAGGGATAAAAAGGAGTGCTCGCCAGTTTCCCGCTCTCTTCAACTAACAACCGTGGCCGAAGGAGCGATTATGTAGATCGCTGTAGTGATGTAGGTATCAAATAGGGATGCTTGAACCAGCCCTCCCCAGTCACTGGACCAGAGCAGGGAGTCACCAATGCTTCTAGATTTAACTAAGACTGACTTGTGTGGTCCACACACAAGGACCGAGGAAATCCATGAAAATGACTGGCAATTTGTAAGCCCACTCTTGGTAGTGACCCCTGGCCATGATTGTTGTTTGTAGAGCAAACTTGAGCCCCAGCTCTGGTTAATGTCGTTTAGGCCACTCACATCCTCATTCGTATACCTATTTATACCTGTTTATTCCACTATATCTCTGCTGTTAGGGTTATAATTTTGTTATTCGTTATGTTATGGCTCTTTGCTGTATCTGGTCCCAGTCGGCCTATGTGATGCGGGTGTCTTGTGTGGGTATTGAGGGTGGTCTTCGACTCAACTGAACATGGTTGAGGTTTCACTGTCATTTAGAGACCGCCCCTGTAGTCAGTGCTAGGCAGCAGTTATCTCTAACTGTGGGATTTCAGATTCCCATTTCTGTATGTACCAACTGTCCATGAGTCCTGAGATGATAACAATAGAGAGTCCATACCTGCTGTTACCGTTTGTGTTTACCTTGAGGCCCCTTTGTTGTCATGTCCTTGCTGGTTTGTGGGGGTGGGTATTCGGTCATATCCATAGTGATGTTAGGCAGCAGTGATATCTACTGTGGGAACATAGGTTCCCATTTCTGTATATGTCAGTTGTGTGACATGTCAGGATGCCTGTTTGTCACTGAATCATGCAGTTCTGTCAATAAAAGTCTAATTTTGTTGTTCTTAATTTGTTTTGTTTAGTCCTTAGTTTGTTGTGTAAACTCATTGATCCTGTAACAGTCCAGCAGTATAATCTTCTGTCTGGGGTATACAACAGTATTCCCCCGCCCTAAGAACTCCTGGAATCTTCTGTGTAACTCTTTCCCTTTTCTTGTTAACTGAGGAGAATATATACAGTGCTCTTTCTCTATTTCTTCCTATTGTCCTTTTCTTCTCTGGCCCACTAAACGTCAGTGTTGCGCTTCTTCGTCTTTGAGCAATTAAGTATAGGAAACTACATCTTCCTGTCCTTTGATACTCTACCTCCTGTGACATTATGTTTTATATGTGTATTCTGTTTATATTCTGTAGTACTCTCTATATATTATGTGTATGTTCTCTGCAATATTCTATTGTTTTGTGTATATTCTATTATGTTCTGTGTATATTATATGTATGTTCTCTGTTGTGTTTTGTATATAATGTGTGTTCTCTGTCATGTGTAACCTGTGCATATTATTTGTTCTTTTCTATCTATTTTGTTCTATGTATGTTCTAGTATGTTCTGTGTATACGATGTGTGTGTTCTATTATACATTATGTATGTTCACTGTTGCTGGTCTCTGTGGCTAAGGGCTTGCGAACGCTGTTTGTGAGCCTGTATACCCGGGTTCGAAACACAGCGGTGCTGGCTTTTTCAAAAAAGTTATAGGAGCCGGTCATTCAGAAAGCAATGGCAAACTACTGAACGTAACAGTTGCCCAGTAATCATGAACAGCGAAAATTATGGGGTTGACTGCTACGTCCTGTAAAGGACATGCAACTTAATTAACTAAATGTTCACTGTTATGTTCCATGTTTGTTCTGATATATTCTATGTAGGTTTATGCACAATATACAAAACGCTGATCAGACCAGTTGTGCTGTATGGCTCTGAAACCTGGAGTACAACTAAAGGAGACAAAGTCTTGTTTCAAACCTTTGAGAACAAAGTCTTAAGACGCATCTTTTGGCCCATTAGCGATACACAAAGTAGAGAGTGGAAAAGAAGAGGCAACAAAGACATTTATGATCTGTTTAAAGTCCCTGCTAATCACTGGTATCATGAAGGCTAATAGACTGCAATGGCTGGGGCATATAAAAAGAATGGAAGATAATAGGGAAACAAAACTTGCTTACACTCAGGAAATAAATGACCGTAATGGAAGATAATAGGGAAAGTAAACTCCCTTACACACAGGAAATAAATGACCGTAGACCCCGAGGTAGACCAAGAAAATGGTGGAGAGATAATATACACACAGACCTACAGGCACTTGGAATTAGCAACTGGCATGAGAAGGTCAACCAGAGAGACGAATGGAGACGGATTGTATCTGCAGCAAATAACCTCAATGGCTCGGAACGCTGAAGAAGAAGAAGACGTAGAAGAAGAAGAAGAAGAAGAAGAAGAAGAAGAAGAAGAAGAAGAAGAAGAAGAAGAAGAAGAAGAAGAAGAAGAAGAAGAAGAAGAAGAAGAAGAAGAATTAAAGAGTATGTTCTATGTATGTCACCTGTATTGTTCCATGTGTTGTAGTATGTTCTATGTATGTCACCTGTATTGTTCCATCTGTTGTAGTATGTTCTATGTACTCTAAACCTAATCCTAACCCTAAACGCTAACCCTAACCCATAACCCAACCCCTAATGGGTACATGACATTACAGACAGACCTGACAACAGGCCGAGAGTAATCACCAGACATCATCATCATTACAGAGAGCACGAGGGCGGCGCGTATTGCCAGCAGACATCTCTGGGAGGTTCGCGTGAAGAGCGGGCTGCTGGACATCATCTCCTACTGGGACAGCTGTCTCTCAGGTCCGACCCATCACTTATAAGCCTGGTTGGGATGCCAGTGAATCGAGCGCTCCCGCCTCAATTGACAGTGGCTTAATGACTGGGACTGACTGATTGATCATTACTTCATGAACCAGTACTCCGTAGTGCCAGCGACGACTCCCTCTAGAAGTTGTCACCCATAGCCTGAACGTCCCTGAAGGGAGCCACGGACGTAATTCCGGGCCAGGGGCCAACGGTGGGTTCTCGCTGAACAAGTTAGCTGTGTCTTTTCTTCAGAACTGGATAGCTGTGGTTCATTTTCTTCGGATGGAAGCCGCCCTGACACAAGGACTCTTCTTCATGAACTGGGTCGCCGTCTCTCTAAGCCAATGTCAGCTGGGGTGGATTTATCTATTTTCATCAGTTTAACAATTTTCCTGAATGCACAAGAGTTCCCTATCTGTCTTGTCTGCTTTGTGTGCGTGAGACTGATCACTTGCGAGTTTGTCCGGTGGGCTACGGTTCTTAGAAACCCAGCGACTTACTTAAAACACAAAATTTCAAGGGGTTGACAATTAAAACATAAGAAGGCCTGCAACACGTGGTGTTGTGGCGGGTTTCACAGGGAGACTGAGAACCTGTAGATTTGTCCGTTGTGCTACATTGATGGGGAACGGGCGGGCGCAGCAGACACCAAAAGACACATCTCTCTCCACCCATGAAATCGTTGGGTTCGTTTAGGCCCCAGGCTACAAAGCTTTGTGGGCTTCCGTCAGTCCAGCTTTGAAAGTCAACAAACATCCAGTTGTAACAACAAATATATTGTACACGGCGGGTACAGGGCCCGGACAATTATCTCTAGTAGGATGGAAATTTGCCCAGTCAGCAGAAAACCGGTTGTGGTGTAATCAAAGAGAATGTTAGTGTTAAGTGGTATAAAACAGCACATTTTCACATTCGGTTAACAAATATTCCTACTTTTTAAAAGATTGGTTCAAATTTGGGCAAAATTATTCACTTTTTAATAAGTATGGAAGCCAGGGTAGGGGGCATTGGAAGTACGTGCGCAGTGGTTAAACGTAAGCAGTTCAGAATATAAACAATGAAATGGGGCAGGGGGGAGTGGTAGTCCCTGGTAGTCGCATGTTTTGTCCAGAAGATACAGAACAACTGCACGAGCTGAATGTGTATACATGCGCTGCAACATAAATCAATCATCACTGCTGAAGTTGTCCATAACGTGGGCACGTTTCTTAAAGCGGAACCAGGTGCAGTTATGGCCCAATACTCTGTGGGGAATCGACGGAGAAATGAAGACTTTGATATACGAATGAACGGCAGGTACTCCATTAGAAGTCTGTGCCAGTTGCATATCCTGGGCGTCGAGGGAGGAAAGTTAACTGTTAATGCTTAAGGTGTGATTTGTCTGCGATGTAATCAAGTCCTTTGTAGCCATTGGTGTTGCAGTAGTTCATCTGAGCCGTGAGCCACATCCGGTCAAATATTTCTGGGGTTAGGTCGGTCAGCGAGAAGCGCGTGTAGTAATACTGGCAGATGGTGGGCAGAACGCCTTTCCACTGGTGGAACTCGCCAAGGATGGACATGGCGGTGCAGTGGTACCTTGTTATCCCGGCTGCTTTTGGTAAGATTCCTGTGATGAAAGCGTCCTCAATGGGCAATGGCACGAAGTTCCGACTGACTCTAAGTAGGTCAGAAATGGCGTCCCCAGATATAATGTAACTGCTTCCAGACGCGTGAGAAGGGAAATTGACGAATGGGTACTCACTGTAAGAAACCCGCCACTTGCCGCCACGCCACACGCCAGGCGATGAGTACATGTGCCCAAACACAGATTTGGATAAATCCCTGCGATGTACGATTAGGTAGTCCACAAGAAATGGGATGTTTACGAAAGAATCTTCGTCTGCTTTAAGTACAAACTGCACTTGTGAGCAGTGGTTTTCTATCCAACGAAGAGTGGCCAGCATTTTCAACGTCAGCTTGTCGTAGCCCTCAACCATGTCCAGAATGAGAAGATCATCGTAGATGAATCTTTCTATGAGCATCGTCTCGTCCAACGACGGTTCAACATTTTGGGAGCCTACAACGGACAACACCTTGACCTTTGCGTTCAGAGGAATGTGCGGCCATGTTTGTGACACAGAAACACTGCCCCAGGTTTGGCGAATGCTCATCCGAGCCTGTCGGCTGCTGGGTGTTGACAAAACTAAGTATTAGAAGAATCGGAGCCGAACCCTTGCAGACGTTGCTGCTGATCTGCAAGGGCTCTGGGGGCTGGTGCTCTGGGATCCACGGAGCGGGTTTTGGATGTGTAAATGTTTGCTCTTCCTCTGGTGATAGCTTGTCTCTGTACGCCAAGGAAAAAGTGATTTTCCTTAAGTAAAAATATTTGGCTAAAGTAATGTGAATGTATTTCTCAGGGGGCTGCTTGGATGACGTATTCTGAAAGAAAGCTCTTTCGTCTAAAATTTCGTTGATACTTTTGGATAAATAATGCTGTGAGTTCACAGGAGACTTCAGCCAAACAACATTATCTGGGAGGTTGGATTGGTTGTCTGGTGCCTGTCCTCTAGTCTCTGATGTGGGAAATAAAAGCGAGTTACGATTTCTGTCTTTCTGACTTTCAGCTGCAAACATTTTATTAATTTCTATTTGGTGTACGGACTTAGATTTTCTGGGCAAAGATTTTTCAAAGAAGTATGTTGACAGAAATACGATGAGTGCAAACATAAGCGTGCCCACAAAATACTGCTTTCTGAGTATGGTGATCTGGTGAAGCGATCTGCTGTTCTAGACAAAGTCTGATAGAGAAGAACGTTTGACGCCCTAGAAAAACTCCACGGAAGCTGAAAGCAAATGTCATATTTACATAATATGAAATAATATTAGCTTCAGATATGAAAATACACATCCTTCCATCAATGTCATATGTCTGTCTGTCTCCTCTTTTCTATTTGTCTATCCTTATACGCCCTCTTTTCTCTCTTTCTCAAGTCTCTTTCCTCCCCCTCTCTCTTCTCTCTCTCTCTCTCTCTCTCTCTCTCTCTCTCTCTCTCTCTCTCTCTCTCTCTCTCTCTCTCTCTCTCTCTCTCTCCCTCTATTTTTCCCATATTGCACTGTTTAATCACTCCGTCACTTATTCAATACGCCAAACAGAGATTTTCCATCAACTCTTCTCAGTCATCATCATCATCATCATCATCATCATCATCATCATCATCATCATCATCATCATCATCATCATTATCATCATCATTATCATCATCATCATCATCACCATCATCATCATCATCATCATCACATCATCATCGTCATCATCATCATCATCATCATCATCATCATCACCAGCATTATCTTCATGACCCTTGCAAGCTGGTGCAGGCGTTCATATTTTTCCACAGATCTCGGTCTTTGGTGTTCTGGATCAACTCTGCTGCTGATATTCCTCCATGCCACCGTCTCAATCCGTCCAGCGCCACTTCTCTTGGTCTACCTCTGCCTCTCTTCCCCTCGATCTTTCCAGTTGTCACGATGTTCTCCAATGCCCCTCTTCTCATCACATGACCAAAGAAAGCTGTTTGTCTCTTTCTTATTGTTGTATATGTCGTAAGTCTTCCTTACTTACTTTCGTGTTGTCCCTGGAGTGGGGGGAATCAACACTACATTTTTATTACCCCAATATTATTGTCCTAGAGAAACCACTAGACTCCGTCCACAAAACTCCGTCGGTCTGCAAACACCTTTTTCTTACTCTCACTCACCCTTGTATCATGCCCCCTCTCACTTTTCCCCAACATAACATACTCCACAACTCAAGCTTTAACAAATAAATACAAAATAATTTATTAAACCAAGAGTATAGGTGTGAGAAGTGTGTGTGTGTGTGTAAAGTGTAGAATGTGTGTCGAATATTTCTATTGGGTGCAGACATAGACCAGGTAGCTGAAGAGCCCAGCCCTATCATCACAGAAAGGATCACACCATATCCTCATTCATTCCACGATGACCTCACCCAGGTATGTGTCCATCCTGCTAGATGTAGATTTCCACCGGTGGCTGTTTGATCACTCAAAAGAACTAGTCACAGTCCGACCCTAAATCCTGTCTGGATCACACAGTTAATATATGTCTACTTTGTTCTTATACTTATAACACCCTTGTCTAGTGAGGACACGAACATACTATTCTTTGAAATAAATGTACTTCCTGTCTCAAGTGTCTACTGTTCACAAGACCATGGTTATACTAACTTCCTAATCTGTTTATACTGATTTATTCCCATGTGATGGGGAATAACTGTATCTCTTTGTTTGTTCACCTGTCGTGTAAAACATACTGTCCACTGGTCTTTTCCCAGGTGGTGTAAAAGAAATTCACTTTCTACTATTCTGTTCCCAAGTGATGTTTGAAACATTAATTTGACGATTGGTCTTCCTCCAAAATGGTGCGGAGAAAACAATTTCTTGTATTCTGTTAATGTGTGACGTTTGATAATCCCTCTTATGTTTGTTCCCGTAAACCCTTTTTATCATGGGCTAAGTGCAAAAGATGTTGACCAACTGCCTGCACCAAGGTCTCCATTCTCAGTGACTTGAGTGACCTAAAGGAACCTGTCAACGAGAGAACAACACATTTGGTGATAGCAACTGTCCCTGACCTCCATGGGGGGGGGGGGGGGGGGGGGGGGGTGTTCGCCTCACTTAGATACATGACAGTGAACCACTCTGTCATGGGCATAGGAGTTCTTCACTCCGGTCTGCAGTGGGTTAAGATCAGGACAGAGCAAAATGTAAAGTGTAGACCCCTAGCAGACATCACTAGAAGATCCCATCATTGTACATTCTCCCCATCCCCAATTTTCCCCAATATCACCCCACTACACAATTCTCACTAGCACAGCTAATTCTATTCATTACTCTAGCAAGTTTTACCGAGGCTACTGCTTATATTAACTAGGCTTAAATATACTCTCTACAATACCTTAAGCACAACACAGCAGTGTCTTCGAAATCATATCCACATTTTGCCATAACAGGCACGTGTACAATTAAATCTAATTAATTTCCGCACACGGTAGATATTTTTTAAATCCACTGCAGGGACAAACACGTCCGTGCAAGTCAATCCTCAGAGTTACACTACTTGTAAACAAAGCATGTTTTTACCCAACAGCCTTGAGTGGCCACATGACGTTCTTTTGATGTTAACAAAAGTGGTTCAAGGGCAGATTATCCATTTCTGAATAAATTCTCTTCCTTGGGTTTCATCAATGTCACAATAGTAGATTATCTCCCCTTTTGGACAATCCATGCACAAGTCGCCTCCCCTTTTTTCAACATATGCCTACAATTTCCCGACATATCTTCTGTCTATCCAAGACTTAATCAAATGTACGAGTGGTCTTTTCTTGGTTTGACACCCAAACAAGCCCGCGTTGCTGCATTGTCTCAACAACAAGCCGCCAATTCCTTTTGATGTCAGAAACTTCTCAAGGTCTCCCGACCGCTCCCAACAAGTTGTAGCTGCCAACATAGACTGTCTTTGATCTAACTGGTAAACAACTGCAGCTGTGCAGTCAGACTTTATTGGTTTTTCTGTCCTGGTTAAAACCAAATGTGGCTTTGCACACAGGCTATGAATATGACCGTCTGTATTGTCATTATCTGGTTGATACACAGTGAAATCATGACATAGGCCCCCTCTTAAGAGAGTAGTCCATCTCACTCTTCTCCACTGTGAATTCAATCCAGATAATTCATTCCTCTTCTTCAGGAGCTGGGTGTCTTGATAAGAAGTCCGCTCCAACATTTTCCTTCCCAGGAATATACTCCACTGTGAAATTGTAGGGTTGAAGTAACAACGACCACCGCATCAAACGGGCGTTGAGCTTCTGAGAAGTAGCCAGGAACATCAGGGGCTGATGATCTGACTGGACCCGAAACTTAACTCCATACAAATAGGGCTGGAATTTTTGCACGGCCCATACGAGAGACAAGCACTCTCTCTCGACGGTCGAATAATTCCTCTCAGCCTGGAGTAGCTTCTTGCTTACGTATGCCACAGGTTTCAAAACCGAAGCATCGTCTTTCCCTTCCTGTAACAAAGCTGCCCCAATCCCAATCCCACTTGCATCAGTTCTCAACACAAATGGTTTGGAAAGGTTCGGGAGCTGTAATACAGGTTTGCTGACCAAGGCCTCCTTTAACTGACTATAGGCAGTCTCACATTCTGGTGTCCAAATGATTTGGTCCGGGAATCCCTTTTTCAAGGTTTCCGTCAATGGAGCTCCCAGTTCAGTGAAATGTGGGATAAATTTCTGGTAGAATCCACACAACGAGAGAAAAGATCGCACGTCCTTCTTCGTTTTTGGCCTTGGGGCATTTCTGATTTTCTCCAGGTTCTCTCTTCTGGGACAATGTGTCCTGGAGTGATGGTGTGACCTAGAAATTCCAGAGTCTGGTAACCAATCATGCACTTGGTTGGACGAGCGGTAAGCCCTGCTTCCTTGAGTCTATTAAACACTCTCTCCAAGGATTGCAAATGGTCCTCCAGGCTGTCACTGGAAATCAGAATATCATCCATGAATGAGATGATGGCCGGATCCTGTAAAGGATCTAGTAAAGGTCCTCATCATACGTGTAAACACACTAGGTGCGTTGCTGAGACCAAAGGGCATGACCTTGAATTCGTAGTGTCCACTGGGTGTACTGAAGGCCAGCAGTGGTCGAATCTCCGGTTTGACTGGTATTTGATAGTACCCCCGACTCAGATCCACCTTTGAAAAGTACCGAGCCTTATGGAGCCTAGCGAATAACTGCGTTGGATTCGGCAAAGGTTCCACCTGAAATTGTGTATGACTGTTCAGAAGTCGGTAGTCTATACACAACCGGTGTTCTCCACTTGGTTTCCGTAACAAAACTACCCCCGCATTGTATGGGGATGTGGATGGTGCAATCACATCATCCTCCAGCAGTTTTTGTATTTCCTCCTCCAGGGCCTTTTCTTTAGAGAAGGGCACTGGGTAAACCTTTTGGCGAACAGGCTCCTGTGTGGTCAACGTCATCTCGAACTCCACCAACCTCGTTCGTCCTGGTTTATCAGTCAGTATCTCCTTATGAGACCTGAGAACCTGGGTTATCTTCTCCCTCTCCTGGGAGGTCAGATCAGGGTTCACCTGCACATCCTTGTAGGTTTCCTGGTGTACCAGGGGATATCCCTGCCCTCGCTGGTTCCCACTTCTGTCTCCACTGCAACTGCCATTGCCATGAGGTGAGCTGCTTTTTCTCCGGGTCTCTCTTCGTATTTCCGCAAGAGATTGATATGGAAAATCTTCGACTTTCCCCGGATCCGGATCTGGTAGTTGGTTCTGGATATCACCCTTTCCACGGGAAATGGTCCTTGCCAACCTATCTCCAGTTTGTTGTTTCCCGTTGGGAGTAGCAACAAAACTTTGTCTCCCACCTCTAGAGATCTGTCTTTAGACCTACGGTTGTAGTAAGCCGCGTGTCTTTTCCTGGCCTTTTTCAAGTTTTGATTTGCCAGAGTCCATCCTTTGTGGAGTTTTTCTGTTTAGTTCCTCCACGTATTTATAGGAAGAGATCACTTCTTCTGACGTTCCCTCTTCAGTCCAACTCCTCAACATGGCTTCCAACGGTCCTTTAATTGGACGACCAAACAGCAACGTAGCGGGTGGTAGTCCTGTTGAGCCATGAGGAACTTCCCGATAGGCAAAGAGTGCTGCTGGGATATATTCATCCCACCTATCAGGTTTTTCCTGCGCCAGTTTCCTGAGCATTGTCATCAACGTGCCGTTGAAACGCTCTACTTGTCCATTGGCTTGAGGATGGTAAGGGCTGGTATGTATGTGGTTAGAGTGAAACACTCTAAATACCTCCTCCATGAGTTTTCCACAAAACTGGGACCCATTGTCCGTCAGAATTTGATCTGGGAAGCTAATCTTGTAAAGGCCTCCATCAGTGCATCCGCCACCTCGTTTCGAGTCAATCGTGGTCAACGGTATGGCTTCACCCCACATTGTACAGCAATCCACCATTGTGAGTATATACATGTTCCTCTTCCTAGTCCTGGGAAGTGGACCCACGATATCGATGGCTACCCTCTCGAAAGGAGAGTTCATAATGGGCATCTCACCCAAGACCACCGGTGCTGTCCAGTGTTTCGGTGCCACCCTCTGGCACTCAGGGCATGACTTCACATACCGACGCACATCCTCTGTCATTCCCGGCCAATAGTAGTGGCAGGAAATCCGCTGCATGGTGGCGGCAATAACCCATGTGTCCACTAAAGGAGATGGTATGCCCCATATGAAGAATCTGGGACCGGTGAGCTTTCGGAACGACCAACTGACCGTATAGGTTGTTTCCCCTTCCTGCTCTCCTGTAGAGTATCCTGTTCTTCATGTAGTACTGACCCCGTCCTGGTGGATCAGCACTTTTCTGCAGCTTTTTGTAGCAAGGACGTAAAGTATCATCCTCACTCTGGGCAGTTCGTAGCTCCCCCGGCAGTGGGTTAGTCACAATTGCTTCTGCCTCTTCCGTTCTCGTCTGAGAGCGAGTCTGTATTGCTCCCATATGGATTGGCTCCCTTGGCATTCCCAGAAAGACATACCGGCAACCAAGGATTACTGGGAAAATGGGATCGGTCAATACAGCAGACCTTGATTGTGCCGGTGACATATCTTGACCGAATCTCCACGTTAGCAATGGGCAACTTCATGGCTACAGCACTCTTCTGTGCAGGCTGTATTTCCATGGTCTCACCTGTGAATTGTTCTGGGTGTACCAGATCCGCGGAAATCACGGCCTCCCCGTCCAGTCCTGTGTCGTACAAACACTCCACTTGACGACCGTTAACCTCTACCAATTCCACTACAGGTGGTTTTTCCTGGTCTGGAGTCTCTTCGTCGGCCTCGACCTGTTCAGTGGGCTCCACTTTAGGTCTCCCGGGGCACACGATGAATTTAGAGTCTCCTGACTTTCCCCTGCAGTCAATAGCATTGTGCGTGTTTGACTTGCATTGGTTGCACCATTTCCCTGTCCTAGAGTTTTCTAGTGCCGGACTTGAGTGAGCTCTCCTGATGGCGAGCTTTCTTGCTGACTTTGGCATTATTCTGTGTGACACCTCCTTGGAAGTCACTTGACATGCTGCGAAGTGAGGGCTCTTGCCTTCGCTTTGCAGTCCCTCGTATTGTGAGTGGGTGACTTACAAATTGAACACCACTTCTTCCTCCGACTGTCGTTTTGTGTAGAGCTCGAAGACTCTTCTTCCCCTCCTTCGTCGTCTCTGAACTAATCCTCTGATTTTTGCACATCAGGTTCCCCTTTTTTGTTCCAGAGCTTTTGGCTTTCTTCTTGTCATGGTATTCTACTGACTTTTTGGTGTTGGGTGTGAAGGTTTCCCCGGCCTCCCCATGTACCTCTACGAACCGTTCTGCTAATTTTTGTCACGAGGTCAATACGTTTCCGACTCCTTTTCTCCAGGAATGTCCTGAGAGGTTTTGACATTTGCTTCTTCAGCTGTCGACCACCTGAGTTCTTCAGACTCTCATAGTCCATGTGCGAAACCCAGCCAATCCATCCCTTGTGAAGATAGGATTTTAGACCAAACCTTAGGCGGCAAACAACTCTCCCCGTGGCTCGGTTTCGCTACTCGAAATTTTTTCGGTAGGTGTGACGTAACCTCGAATCGTTTCAGCAGAGCCGTCTTCAATTGTCATAGTTGTTTCTCATGTCCTGGTGGCAGGCGAGAATAACCTCGTAGCCGGTCCCGCGTATCCCTGGGATAGCTTGAGATTCCATTTTTTCACGGTCCTACCCATAGCCACGGACATGGCCTCGAAGCGTTGAAGGTACTGGTCAATCTTCTCCTTGTCCTCCTCGTAGATTGCTATAGGAAACTTCATAGCAGGTAACTATGTCCACACTGCTGAAGTTGAGCCTGGGATGGGCCTCCACTAGCGACCGCAGGTTTCCGCCATTAGATTGTCTCTTCAACTTCCAGTTCCTCATCCTGTGACTCGTGCTCCCTTTTCTGGCCTCCGCGATGCTTCCCGTTTCCTAGATCAGGCTTGCTCAGCTTCAGTTTCATCCTCTAGTGGCTTGCTCAGCTATCATTTTCTGTGGCTGCCTGCTCAGGCTTCAAAGTTTCCTTTGCTGCTCTGCTCAGCTTTTTCAAGTTCCATCCTTCTAGTGGGCTTGCTCAGTTTTCTATCCTCTTATTTTCTAACTCCAGTCTTCCTCAATTCAATTCGGCCTTCCGATCGTCCTCTTTCTGCTTGACATACTCTCTCTCCATTCCTGGTATGTAAATCCGTGTAAAGCTGAACCAGACAAACCCATTCCTTCCCCCTTTGCCCGTTAGTTCTGCCCCAGTTAATTTAGGAGTGGCCATTTTCAGACAGATAATCAGCAGATAGGTGCAGATTATCTTCCAAGAGAATATATATAGAATGAACATCACTGTTAATCTAATTTTAAGACCACACACAACACAATCCTGAATCACTCGCGTTACAAGAGCAGAATCAGACCACCAGACCTATGCAGACTGTGATGTGCAACGTAAATTTTACCTAACCCCTATCCACTTCACGTCTATAGCTGGATTCTCTCGCTAACAATATCTAGCTCCGTCTTTAAACAAAAGATCTGGTGTCCTAAAGACCCGTTGTCCCAGGATGCCCGCTGTCAAAAGATCCCGTCTACGAAGATCCACGATCCAAGATCACGTTTACGAGAGATCCCAAGTCCAAAGATCACGTTTCCGAGCCCCCAATAATGTCGTAAGGTCTTCCTTCTTTACTTTCGTGTTTCCCTGGAAGTGGGGGAAAATAACACTACATTTTTATTAACCCAATAGTATTGTCCTAGGAGAACCACTAGACTCCGTCCTAAAACTCCGTCGGTCTCAAACACTTTTTCCTTATCTCTCACTCACCCTTGTATCATGCCGCCCTCTCACTTTTCCCCAACATAACATACTCCTACAACTCAAGCTTAACAAATAATCAATAATTTATTAAACCAAGAGTATAGGTGTGAGAGTGTGTGTGTGTGTTTAAGTGTAGAATTTGTGTCTGAATATTTCTATTTGAGTGCGAGACATAGACCAGGTAGCTGAAAGAGCCCAGCCCGATCAATCATACACACAAATCACAAATCACAACATCAACATACCATATCATCGATCACACCACATACTTCAAACATCACCACAACATCACCAAAACAACAACAATATTAAATCATAATCACACACACAAAATCAACATACACATAAAAATACATCAACACACATACAATCCCAACCAAGCATCACAAGTCAACAATCACATATATAACAAACAATCACACAACATATAACACATCATGCATCCATATCATAATAACAAACACAAATCACAAACACATACACATACATCCACAAACACATCCAATACAAAACACACAGCATTCATCATCCACAATCACAACAGACACACACAACAGCATAATCATCACATCCCAACGAATAACATCAATCCAAAAACAGAATTCACACAAATCCATCACATACAACAAAACTCAATACAATCAATCATAACAAACAACAAACAACATAATATATACCACAACACAAACACAACAATCATACAACCACATCAACAACAACATAACACATACAACATCAATATTCATCAGCACTCACATAATCATCAAACATCAAACAGAACACACATCACACAAAACACACATCAAACTTCACAAAATCCAATCCAACAACACTACAATCATATATCAACACATCACATTATAAACATTACAATCCATATCACATCATCAATACATTCAAATCAAATCACAAGAAACAAACATATCAACCAAAACAAAACATCAAATCATACATATATTCAATCACACATCAGTACATCACAATAATCGACAACAACAATCAATCAACAACCAACAAAACAAAACATAAAACCACATCAAAATCAACAATCAACAACATCCCATCATATCAAACTAAAATCACATCCATCAAGCATAATCATAATCACATCACACAAATCACACAAACAATCATACATAACAACAAACACAATCATGATCAGCATACACAACACAACATAACAATCAGCATCAAATCATCACAAATTAATATCAATAGCACATCACATCATCAACACAACACAACAAACATAAAACAACATCCACATACAATACACCCCAAAAAACCAAAAAAAAAAAAAAAAAGAACACACATCCAACACAATCAAAAAAACATTTTTCAATATCATACAATCCACACTCAGACATCAAACATCACATCAAACAACAACACATTCACGATCAATACATACACATCTGCATACCAAACATCACATCAAACAATACACACATCTCACAAATACATTCGCACATAAACATTAAAACATCAACAAAATGCAAGCATAAAGCAACAAGCAATATAAAACATCCATGCATCTAATCACACAACAAAACACATCATCTCAACAATAGCATCATCACATACAACATCACACAAACATTCACACAACAAAATCACAACACAAACTATCAAACACAACACACATCATCAACACAATAATAAAACAACATGATCAACAACACACATCGACCAATTCATACACAATCCATCATCGCTCACATCAACACATCAAAACACACAAAAACATAAATTCATCATAATTCATATACGAACAATACAACATCACAAACACATACAACAACATCCACAACAAACATTTTCATCCAAAATAAACAAACACAACCTACCACATCACAATCAAAAAAATTCAATCAACACAACAAAAAAATCATCCATCACATCATCAAATCATCAACAGTCACAATCCCATTACACAACACACAAATCCCCACACAATTCACACATAACAACAATCAATTTCATATTCAAAATAATCACATAATCAACAATAACAATCATCAAATCCAATAACACACACCAACAATACATTCACAATCACAACATCAATGCATTCAATCATCAAAACATTCACAATATCAAAATAATTCACCATCACAATCATCACAACAAAATCAAAATCATATCAAATCAAACAATACAACACACAATAATATCACCATCACACTCATCAATACACAGACACCCAGTATATTAATCAATCACACACATATCAGATCACATTTCATAACGACAACACACACACACAATCTTCACAAAACACATCTCCTCCAATCATATTAAATACATAATCACACAAAATGTGCTACAAAACATCACAACAAACATAACACATACAACACAGCACAAACAAGTTCCACATCAACAATCATCACAAATCCAAGTCATCACAACAAAAAATTCACATTATAATCCCATCACAACAATAAACACACACACAAATCAAAATCCAATCACACACATCACATTCATCACACACACAACAAACACAAACACACACAATAATATCACAAATCAATCGAATCTATCAACACAAATCTCACATCATCAATCAAACGACAATCACAACATTCCACATACACAAAATTTCAATCTTCACACATCACACAATTGAAAAATCAGCAACACACACATCACCACAAAATTAAAGCAATCAAGCACAACATCATATCACATAAACACAAACAACAAAACAGCACAACTAACACAAAAAAAAACAACAAATCACACACACAATCACAATCACACAACAGCAATTCACAACAAACAAAATCACACAATACACAAAAACACATCCCCACACACAAACAAATCACACAATACATCACTCACACAATCAGCACATTCAACACCACATCAAATCAATACACAACACAATCACAACATCAACACACAATACATTATCATCAACAACACAAACAAATAAAATCAATCTCACAAACATCAACAACATCAAACAATCACAATCTAACATACAAACATCCACACATCACACGCTCACATCATGCAATCAAAATCATCAACATCACAACAACAAATATAAAGCATCCCAAAACACACATCATCATACACAATTCACATCACACAATCCATACAACACAAAAAATCCAAATTACATCACAGCAATCATATTACACACCAAAGCACCGACATCACACATATCAAATCAACACACAACAAATACATCACACACAATATTAAATTACATCCCAATTCACATCACATATATCACAACACACATCACACAACATCACCAATACACAACATCCATCAGAATCACCTCAACACACACACACACCAACAAATCACATCATAAAAACAAACACACAAAAGCACAAATCAACCACATCCACTCACAAACATATCATACAACCACAAACACACATCACAATCACACCATAACATCACACCACACATCACAAAAAACATACAAATAACAATCACAATCACACACAATCAACATCAAATCCCAACAGCACAAATCACATACACACATCAAACACAAAACACACAATACCCATCATCACAACAACATCATTAAAACACATCACACAGCACCTCACCACAATCATAATTTCTCACCAAACACATCAATAACACAAAAACTAACACATAAACATCACAAAATCACACATAAATCACATCATAATCAATATCAATCATCATCCAAAATACATATCAACACACATTTCAAAAATACAAAACAACAACCCATATTCAAAAAAGAATCGTAATTACACACACACAACACACACATTTCAACACAATACAACGAAAAAACATCAAATACACAACACAACATCATATAGCAAAAACAAACACAACATGATCAACACACAACAAGCATCACAACATCACCATACATCAATTACACATCAATCACATCACACATATCAACACATCAATCATCATTTCACACACACACACAACATAAAATCTCATCAAAATACATATTCATCAAACATCACAACACAAAAAGTACAAACAATACACACACACAAACAAACACCATAAATAACACAATCACACAATCAGAACTCATATCATCAAACATTCCAATCATAAAAAAACAAACATCATCATCAACACATCAACACAACACATAATCACACATCAAATCCAACAACACATCATCCGAACCATACACAACATCACAATCACAATACACAACAACACAGTCACACATCACAACACATCAAAATCCACATACATCATCCATTTCAACACACACCCAATACCAAATCAGTTCAAGATTATCAACAAACAACACATCACATCAACATCATCATCACACACACATATAACACACATCCCACATTCACATCACATACACACACACATCACACATCACCAAATCATCATCAACACCACCATCAATCAATCTTCAACATCATCACATCAAAAACACAACATTCAACATACAACACGATCATCACAACTCATCACACACATCACGACAATCATACATAAAACACATCCAATCATTCAATCACATAACAACAAACAATCATCACCATCAGTCAACACAATCCATGCAAACACAACTCAACAATATACACAACACAAAAACACAATCACCACATACCACATCACACACACACAATTGAATCCAACCAAATTCAACAAACACATCACAATAACAACACAAATTAATCAACATAATCACATCCTCAACACACAATACAAAACACAAGATACAACCCACACATCAACAACAAATCCACACAACAACAACAAAATTCACATCATTTCAGTCCATCAACACACACAACAATCAAATACAAATAAAAAAACACACACGTCAACCATCATCATCAAAAAAACTAACACACAAACAACATAACAACATCTCATACGCACGACAAATCAAATCATCCCATCAACAAATCACAATTACATCACCATCATGCATGACATTCACAACCAACACATCACCATACACACAAAGTCATTCACAACCAAACCAACAACAAAATCAAACACACAACAAACAAATCACATCCATATACACACCACACAACAAACATCCCAACAAACAACATAACGATAAAACAAATCACACACAACAAAACACATAAAACACAAACAATCCAAATCAAAGCAAACATTTCAACAATAATCACAAAATCCCAAAATCCCAACAAACATCACAATACACACATAGTCTCCAATCACCAACAATAAAACACAATATCACATACGACAAACATCAATCGTGCATCATCTACAACAACACCCACAACACACAATCACACATCAAACACACAAAACACTCATCCAAACCCAAAGGAAAATCCCCACAGATTCCACATCACACCATCATAAAACATCACAATCACAAAATCATCAACAATAACACAACAATCCATTTCACAAAACACACATTCAATCACATCAAACGACAAAATATACATCATTCAACATCACATACATATCAACAATTCAATAAAGCACAATAACATCACACAACCATCATCAATTTCACAATCATACAAACATCATTCGAAAAATAACAACATAACAAACATCAAGCAAATTACAGACAACAACAAAAAACACATAACAAGCACAGCATAACACTCCAAAACACATCACACATCACAAAACATACAAAATCAATCATACAACACAAAAATCAAATAACACACATCACCAACAAACACATTCATCATCAACACACACACAAATCAACATCAAATCACCCATATGACAAAACAACCAAATGTCCATCAAGTCAGTCACACATCAATCCATATCCATCAAACAACATCAACAGCATCACACCCCATCACAATCATCCAACCACAACACAACATCTCAACCACATGAAAAGACAAATCAAATCACAATTCAATACACAAGTCAATCAAACACATCGCATTATTACAACATCACACCAACATCATCACAAAAAACACATAAACATCCAAATCACACCATATTCACTAAAACACACCCACAACAAATTCATCAATACACAATGAATATACAATTGCAATACACCATCACAACATTCACAATCAAATTCATAACATACATCAACACATCAACACACATCAAAATCCATAACATCACACAACAACACACCAAAACATCAAACACACATATCACAGCAACATCATACACAACATACAAAAAATCACAACAAATCACAACATCATCCAAAAAATAAAAAGAACAAACATCACAAAAATTAAAAATAACAGCATCACAAAAAGCATATCATAATCACAATCATCAACAACATCAACAACAATATACAAAAAAACAAATCACATACACATCAAACGACACACACACATCACACACACAAATACACAACATACACCAAAAATCCACAATCACATCACATCACCAAAACACATCACATCCAAACACAAAATCATCATATCAAAACATCACAACACATTCAATCATCACACACATCCATCCATCATCATCAAATCACACAACATGCACAATACGACATCATATCAATCACACATATCCAACACGATAACACATCACAGAATCACATATTATTCATCATCATATCATAATCCAATATTACATCCAAATTTAATCAATCCCACACAATCACATCATCAACACCAAAAAACACACATCATATCAGCAATCACACCCAACACAACAATACACATAACACAGACACAACACACCATCAACACACAACATAAGATCATCAACATCAAGAGAGAATTCAATGCATCAAAACATAAATCACAATCAAACATCAATCAAACCAAAACAAACATCAATCACAACAAAGTCCACAATAGCATCATCACAAAACATCAAACAACATCAAACATATAAAAGACATCACACATAAGCACATAAACAATACCAGAAACAAAAAATACACATACACATCACAATCATCCAACATCACAAATAAACAAAATAATACACACATCACATAACATCATATATCAAAACATTAACGAATATGCACATCATCACATCACATATCAACACACAACAATCTATTGGGTCAACACATAGACCAAATCATGACCAGCCCTCAAAAATCACAGAAAGGATCACACCTGTCCTCATTCATTCACGATGACCTCACCAGGTATGTGTCCATCCTGCTAGATGTAGATTTCCAACGGTGTGCTGTTGATCACTCAAGAACTATCACAGTCCAGACCCTAAATCCTGTCTGGATCACACAGTTAATATATGTCTACTTTGTTCTTATACTTATACACCCTTGTCTAGTGAGGACACTACAACATACTATTCTTTGAAATAAAGTACTTCCTGTCTCAAGTGTCTACTGTTCACAAGACCATGGTTATACTACTTCCTAATCTGTTATACTGATTATTCCCATGTGATGGGGAATAACTGGTATCTCTTTGTTGTTCACCTGTCGTGTAAAACATACTGTCCACTGTCCTTTTCCCAGGTGGTGTATAAAAGAAATTCACTTCTACTATCGTTTTCCAAGTGATGTTTGAAAACATTAATTTGACGATTAGTCTCCTCCAAAATGGTGCGGAGAAAACAATTTTTTGTATTCTGGTAATGTGTGACTTTGATATCCCTCTTATGTTTGTTCCCGTAAACGCTTTTGATCATGGGCTAAGTGCAAAAGATGTTGACCACTGCCTGCACCAAGGTCTCCATTCTCAGTGACTTGAGTGACCTAAGGACCTGTCAACGAGAGAACAACACATTTGGGATAGCAACTGTCCCTGACCCCATGGGGGGGGGGGGGGTGTTCGCCCACTCAGATACATGACAGTGAACCACTCTGTCATGGTCATAGGAGTTCTTCCACTCGGTCTGCAGTGGGTTTAAGATCAGGACAGAGCAAAATGTAAAGTGTAGACCCTACAGAACACATCACTAGAAGATCCCATCATTGTACATTCTCCCCATCCCCAATTTTCCCAATATCACCCCACTACACAATTCTCACTAGAACAGCTATTCTATTCATTACTCTAGCAGTTTTACCAGCTACTGCTTATTTTCTAGGCTTAATATACTCTCTACAATACCTTAAGCACAACACAGCAGTGTCTTCGAAATCATATCCACATTTTGCCATAACAGGCACGTGTACAATTAAATCTATTAATTTCCGCACACGGTAGATATTTTTTAAATCCACTGCAGTGACAAACACGTCCGTGCAAGTCAATCCTCAGAGTACACTACTTGTAAACAAGCATGTTTTTTAACCAACAGCAAGCCTTGAGTGGCCCACATGACGTTCTTTTGATGTTAACAAAAGTGGTTCGGGCAGTTATCATTTCTGAATAAATTCTCTTCCTTGGGTTTCATCAATGTCACAATAGTAGATTATCTCCCCTTTTGGACAATCCATGCACAAGTCGCCTCCCTTTTTTTAACATATGCCTACAATTTCCCGACATATCTTCTGTCTATCCAGACTTAATCAAATGTACGAGTGGTCTTTTCTTGGTTTGACACCCAAACAAGCCCGCGTTGCTGCATTGTCTCAACAACAAGCCGCAATTCCTTTGATGTCAGAAACTTCTCAAGGTCTCCCGACCGCTCCCAACAAGTTGTAGCTGCCAACATAGACTGTCTTTGATCTAACTGGTAAACAACTGCAGCTGTGCAGTCAGACTTTATTGGTTTTTCTGTCCTGGTTAAAACCAAATGTGGCTTTGCACACAGGCTATGAATATGACCGTCTGTATTGTCATTATCTGGTTGATACACAGTGAAATCATGACAGTATATAGTGTTCTAGTTTCATTAGCATCTTTCAGGCAATCGTTGTTAGTTACTCTGGCAGTCCAAGGAATTAGCAACATTCGTCTTAAAAACCACATCTCTGTTGCTTCTAAGTTCTTCCTAATTTGTTCATTTACATTCCAAGAATCGCTGCCATACAGCAAAACTGGTTCTATATAGCATTTTAGCACTCTCTTTCTTACATTCATTGATAGCGACTGGCGATTGGAGCGGCTGGCCGAGTGGTTAGAACGCCGGACTCTCAATCGGGAGACCCGGGTTCGATCCCCGGTAAGGTGTGGGAGTTTTTTCTGTCGGGGGCAAAAAGAAAATCCTAACCTGCACAGTTCGCGGCGACTGCACTAGCCAGGCGGCCTTTATTCCTCAGGCTCAAAGATCCCTCTGCCATACACCGCAAGGTACTATATTGGCAGTAAATGACATTTTTAAATGACAGTTATTGATTGCGACTTATTGCATAAGATACTCTTCATTTTCTGAAATGCGGCTCTTGCATGCCCTATTCGGATCTTAATCTCTGTTGTACATCTTCCATCCGATGTTATAAGTGCCCCTAGGTATTTAAAATTATCCACTTGGTTGAGAATTTCCCCTTCCATTTCTATGTCACATTTTGGTGTCCCCATTTTCTTTGATCTCACCATTGTTACTGTTTTCTTGATGTTCAAGGAGAGTCCTTTCTGTGCACTCTCTGATACTACAATGTCCAACAATTGTTGTAGGTCTGTTGCACTATCCGCCACCAATACTGTGTCATCTGCATAGCGTATATTGTTTATATTATATCCTCCGATTAGTATTCCTGGCTTCTCTTTGATCTCTCTCATTATTACTTCGTTATACAGGGAGAAAAGATCTGGTGACAAGACACACCCCTGTCGTACTCCTAGCTTTATCTGTTCGTAACTACCCTCTTTATTTCCCATTTTAATTGCTGCTACTTGTTCCAGTATATATTCTTTATTATTCTTAAATCTTTCCCATCAATGTTGATATCTTCCAACATTTTAATCAGCTCATCATGTTTTACTTTATCAAATGCCTTAGTATAATCTATGAAGCATAAATATATGTCCCTCTGTTTCTCTATTGACCTTTCTATTAGTGTTCGTAATATATATATATATATATATATATATATATATATATATATATATATATATATATATATATATATATATATATTGCATTGTTATTTATATGCATATGGCAATCCAAATAAGGAAAGGAAAAAAATATGTCTCTTATTAAAATTATTTTAAATAATTTAATATCAAATTAATTTTATCATGAATTTCATCATTATTATTGTTATTTTTGTCATTATTATTAATATTATATAACTTCATCTCCCTTTTGACCCTTTGCTCTCTTTCTTGTTGATTTTGCCGCTACTCTCACCGATTGGTTCTAACACTACTGCCTTTACCATCATTAACCGTGAGTGGTTGTGAGGACATTGGTGAGGTGGGGCTAGATAGGTGAGAGTGTCGGCGAGGGAAACAAAAATGGGAAAAATTTCTTCCTTTTCTCCCGATCCTCCCTTTTCACCCCCGTTCCCCATGTAAATATGTCCAATAAATAAAATATACTTATGTTACTTATACGCCCTACATACAACGCTTCCAAAAATACAGTACACAATTACTGTACACACAGAACACATGTAACAACACGAACAATACAAATGCAATTGCACTATTATTATCATGCTTCTTAGTTGCCATTAGCATCCTTTTGCATTATTAATCTTATTATTATGGTTAGATTGCTTTTAATTTCAATTCATGGTCATTATTATTGTTATGACAATCCCTCTTTTCCCCCTTCTCCCCGTTTGTTACTGTTGTTTGTGGATGCTGCTGCCGCCTTCGCTGGTTGGCTCAGAATCTTACTGCCTCATCATCATTACCGATGAGGTGATGACCACGGTATTGGCGGTTTCTGAGCCGGCTGGTGAGGGTGGTGGCAGGGGAAACAAACATGGTAAAATAAAATAAATTATGGCTTTTACATGTAAAAAAAATAAAAAAATTATTACATGGTTTTGGCGACATGGGAGCAAATGATTACCCAAACATGAATATAATGTTGTCACATGTATATGAATGTATATATTTGTATTTGCAAATGTAAAATGATACTGGTTTTATGCAGAATAAACGTTTTAAAAAAATATTTGTGACCAGCACAGACCGTGTTACCATCTAATTACAATGAGAAAAAAATAACAGATACATATAGGTAACATTAATATTTTCATGTAGTGTTTCCAGAGTTGTGTGTTTTGTGTTTGTTTGTTCTGTGCTAACGAAGGCTTTAGCCGCAACACCTGTTTTGTTACTTGGGATCGTGTTCTAGTAAAGCTCACAGTCTAATTTTCGTTATTTGGTGATTTATGTAAACCTATCTTGTACACCAATCATTAACCGTTACATCATCTCGGCCTGGTCTCGCTTGCTTGTGTGTTAGTTTCCATTGCCGGTCTGGTCTGGTGTGGTAATATGTTAAGTATCCCTAGCCGGCCTGGTCTGGTGTGGTTTTGGTGTGTTAGCCTCCCTTGCCGGCCAGGTCTCGTGTGGTTGTGTGTATTAGTCTCCCTTGCCAGCTTGATCTCGTGTTGTTGTGTGTGTTAGTCTTCCTTACCCGCCTGGTTGTGTGTGTGTGTGTGTGTGTGTGTGTGTGTATGTGTGTGTGTGTGTGTGTTAGCCTCTCTTGCCGACCTGGTCTCGCGTGGTTGTGTGTTTTAGTCTACCTTGCCGACCTGGTCTCGCGTGGTTGTGTGGTTTAGTCTACCTTGCCGGTCTGGTCTCGCGTGGTTGTGTGTGTTAGCCTCCCTTGCCGGTCTGGTCTCGGGTGGTTGTGTATGTTAGTCTCCCTTGCCGGTCTGGTCTCGGGTGGTTGAGTGTGTTAGTCTCCCTTGTCGGCCTTGTCCTGTTCTCAGGATAAATGTTCCATGTCCTTTACAGGACGCAGCGATCAACCCAAGGTTGATTTTATTGATAATTTTACGTTCAGTAGTTTGAAATTGATTTCAAAACGAGAAGTTAAAATCTAAGCTCAACTACATGGCAGTAGAGACTGGACTCCCTACCTCACCATCAATGTACCCGAAGTTGAAGAGCGAGCACCCTTATCCTTCCGGTTACATCGATGTCTGTGTTGTTGTTTGCTGTTGTTGCGTGTTAGCAAAACTGAATGCGCGGTAGTTTCCAAGACAGCACACATTCAAATTTGCTCTATATATAGTAAGTAGGTAAAAACTAAACAGACTAACATTTTTCAATATCTGGAAGAAACAGTTATTTCTGCCCGAAGATGTGACGCAGAGATCAAAGCATGAATCACTCTATCTAAGGATTCTGTTTAAAATAAAATGAACACCGTCATCACGAATAGTAATATCACAAGTACAAAAATCAACTTTCTGAAAACTTGTGCTAGGCCTGTTCATGTGTGTGGACACGAGTATTGGACAATGAGTCATGTGTGTGGACACGAGTATTGGACAATGAGTCATGTGTGTGGACACGAGTATTGGACAATGAGTCATGTGTGTGGACACGAGTATTGGACAATGAGTCATGTGTGTGGACACGAGTATTGGACAATGAGTCATGTGTGTGGACACGAGTATTGGACAATGAGTCATGTGATGGTGAAGAAATTGGAAGCAGCGATGCGGTTTTGAGCTCAGAATATCACGGACGTAGAAGAGTGCCAATACTATCATGGACAAAGAAGATTTGATAATATCATGGACAAAGAAGATTTGATAATATCATGGACAAAGAAGATTTGATAATATCATGGACAAAGAAGATTTGATAATATCATGGACAAAGAAGATTTGATATCATGGACAAAGAAGATTTGATAATATCATGGATAATATCATGCTATTTTGCGGATTTAGATGTGGAATAGAGAGATAACTTGGGAATATCTAAGACAAGAGAGAGAGTGAGTGAGAGAGAGAGAGAGAGAGAGAGAGAGAGAGAGAGAGAGAGAGAGAGAGAGAGAGAGAGAGAGAGAGAGAGAGAGTCAGAGAAAGATATGCGGATAGCTCACATAGCTGGAAAGCAACCATTATAATACAACAACACTAATTTTATTAAAATATCTAAAAACCGAGAAGATTGAATCCACGTGATCGTCAATATCTACACTATACGAGATGGCAGCGGCAGCAGCAGTAGAAGAGAAGAACGAACGATTTTTGTATTCAAAGGATTAATAATTAGGCACACAAACCCGTCTGACATTCTGCCCTTCTTAACTCTCTGCTCTCATACATTAAGAAGAAGAAGAAGAAGAAGAAGAAGAAGAAGAAGAAGAAGAAGAAGAAGAAGAAGAAGAAGAAGAAGAAGAAGAAGAAGAAGAAGCAGTAGCGGTGCTAATGAGGAATAATAATAATAATAATAATAATAAGCAGAAGATGTGGACGAAGAAGTAGAGGGGAAGAATGAGCAGAAGAGGACGACGAAGAAGAAGAAGGAAGAAGCATGAGAAGAAGAAGGGAGAAGGAGGAGGAGGAGCAGAAAAAGAAGAAGAAGAAGAAGAAGAAGAAGAAGAAGAAGAAGAAGAAGAAGAAGAAGAAGAAGAAGAAGAAGAAGAAGAAGAAGAAGAAGAAGAAGAAGAAGAAGAAAATAAATTCAACACTTTATAACAGTTATGTAAAGTAATTTATTCAAATTCTCTGTAACTTTGGTTTTTTCAGTTTCTTATTGAAACCCTGTTACTACAGACACCCCACATCTGATTAAAATAAACTAAGTAAAGATACGATACATATCAAAACTGGTAAACGGAACCCATTCTATGGTTGCAAAATATAAAAGAAGAATTGATATCCACGTAGCAGTGACTTGGTTTACATAACCCAGCCGTTAGGAGGTTAGAAATTTGTGGCTACTGAAATGGGTAGGAACCAGACAGAGTCATCTCCATTACGTGAATCGAATATCTGTTCGGCTTGTCCTCGAGTTAACAGAGGACATTTTAGTCAGCAATAGAACTGAACAGGTAGCTAAACATCAAGAGATGGATCTGAAAGTGGTCGATATGAAAATACAACATGAAGACAAAGGACAGAAGGTGTTGGAGCACCATAATAGCCAATGTTCAAGTGCCATCTCCTGAATTGTCATGATGATCACACATATCTGAAATGCTGAACTCATAGTCATCAGAGGTGTAAATGGGACATGCAGAAGAATACAAATGTAACAAGGTTACAGGATAAAGGCGAGCGTATAGACTTTATTGCTTGTATGGCTCGGTCTTTCTTTCTTTCTTCGCAGAACAGCAAGCCATCTAGCGAGAACATCACGTGAAGCACAAACCGACTTGACGTATTAAACTGACAACTAGCTATTAAACTACAAGGCTTACAGAACCGAACAACTTTCTAATCATTGTAAAGGTAATAATAGAAAATTGAAGCGTACGAAGGTAAATGCTTCATTCTTGCGTGTTATCGGATGAGGACATGAAGCTGCTGGTACAAGATGCTGAGCGTTGTGGCTGTAGGCTTCTCGTCGTGTCCGTGCATTCTTGGGGCTGGAGTTTTCCTTTCTCCCTGGCCTCAATCAACAGCTGTGAGGCTTGGGCCTGGGCTTTCCTGTATCTAGCTCTCATGGAAGCGATGGTCATCCGCGGCTTTTCTTTCTCACCCATGATCATCGACTGCGGATAGATAGATGGGAGATTTTATAGATCGACAGATACATGTTATAGATAGATGGGAGATTTTATAGATGTACAGATACATGTTATAGATAGATGGGAGATTTTATAGATGTACAGATACATGTTATAGATAGATGGGAGATTTTATAGATCGACAGATACATGTTATAGATAGATGGGAGATTTTATAGATCGACAGATACATGTTATAGATAGATGGGAGATTTTATAGATCGACAGATACATGTTATAGATAGATGGGAGATTTTATAGATCGACAGATACATGTTATAGATAGATGGGAGATTTTATAGATCGACAGATACATGTTATAGATAGATGGGAGATTTTATAGATCGACAGATACATGTTATAGATAGATGGGAGATTTATATAGATCGACAGATACATGTTATAGATAGATGGGCATTTTAGAGATCGACAGATACATGTTATAGATAGATGGGGAGATTTTATAGATGTAGCAGATACATGTTATAGATAGATGGGAGATTTTATAGATCGACAGATACATGTTATAGATAGAGTAACAGATACATATTATAGAAAGACATATATATATATAGATATAGGAGAGAGAGAGAGGAGAGAGAGAGAGACTGAAAGGCAGACTACAGAACTTCAGACAGACAGAGACAAATAGACACACATAGATATTTTTTAGAAAGATAGAAAGCCAAAAAGGGCAGACATACAGACATATAAATCAGACAGACAGACAGACAGACAGACAGACAGACAGACAGACAGACAGACAGACAGACAGACAGACAGACAGACACTGCATTTACTATATGGAACTAGACCAGAAACAATAGAAGCAACATTGATCCCATCACCCACCGACGGATCTATACAATATGGGGCTAGCACCATATACCCCATACACCTCAAGCTCTTTACGTATACGCTGTCTGGTAACACTGTAAATTGACACCAATACTAAAGAACAACCACGTATCAACAGTTACTAAGAAAGCACTTTACAACACAATCTACCTACCAACTCTATGCTAACAATGCCAAACCTGGACAATGACAGAAAAAGTGAACAGAAACATTACAACAACGGAAATGAGAGTCTTGAGAAGAAGACTCAATGTATGAAGAAGAGAGAAAATCAGAAATGGAGAAATCAGGACTAAAGTGTGTGTGTGTGTGTGTGTGTCTGTTGGGGGGGGGGGTGTTACAGCAGCGCTACATTTCATCAGAAAACACCAAATTAAATGGTTTGGCCATATAACTGTTGTTTGTCCATCAAGAATGATGATGACCATTCATTACATCCATTGGGGTTGACAGTTTGGAGCCGTGAGTTCTAAAATGGCTGGTAAGGCATATTTTGGCTTGAAATGTTCTTTGACAATGTGAGCAAAGCATGTTTCACGTTCCATGAGGAGTATCTCCTGTAGTATTTTTTGTTTTTGTTTCCAGCTCTTTTTCCACAGCTCTTGCAGTCTTGTTTGCTTCACAAGTGACTACACCCTTGTGTAATGATGTTCGCCACGAATTTCAGTCTTCGGCAGCAGTCTCACAAAAGTCGTTATGAATTACAACAGCTTTTAGTGGGGATTTTCAGAGTGTCTTTAAAGCGTTTCCTCTGGAAGCCTTGGGAGATAAAATTAGGCTACCAACTAATAGTATACCACAACAAGCAATGATGTACATATCAAATGGCAGCAGAAGAAGAGGCCGACCACCTAAACGATGAACAGAGGGAACAGCAGAGTCCATGAGAATCTCGAAACATGAAGCCCATAAACAGGCACTCTCCCGGCGTTTATACTTCACCTCGACACCGCAATGTACAAGAGGAACAAGATGAGATGAGAGTCTTGCTTCAC
The DNA here is from genome assembly GCA_014155875.1 of Cepaea nemoralis. NCBI lineage: Eukaryota > Metazoa > Mollusca > Gastropoda > Stylommatophora > Helicidae > Cepaea > Cepaea nemoralis. Next base: position 141,178 of record JACEFZ010013775.1, read on the forward strand.
TTACACCTGTCAGAGCTTGGCCATACGCCGAATGTTTTAACTACTTCTGCTTGATCCACTTTATTGATTACTGTGAAACAATCCTCTCCTTCTTCTTCTTCTTCTTCTTCTTCTTCTTCTTCTTCTTCTTCTTTTCTTCTTCTTCTTCTTCTTCTTCTTCTTCTTCTTCTTCTTCTTCTCTTCTTCTTCTCTTCTTCTTCTTCTTCTTCTTCTTCTTCTTCTTCTTCTTCTTCTTTTCTTCTTCTTCTTCTTCTTCTTCTTCTTCTTCTTCTTCTTCTTCTTCTTCTTCTTCGTCTGCTGCTGCTGCTGCTGCTGCTGCTGCTGCTGCTGCGTTCATCCGGAGTTTTTTTTTCCGGACGTGACTGCGTTGTGCCTGTTTACAGCAGAGCTGCGTTCTTGCGCCGTTAGGCCGACACATCCGACTTCTGCGGGCATTTGTTGACCGGGTTAACCTTCCCGGATCAACAATCTATAAAATGTGTATAAATGTTTCTAAATTGTAACTGCCGTCTGAATTAATGTCTTCAGAATGTATATAACATTACTTGTGACCTTTTCATGAGCAAATTCCAGCCATTCCTCTCCTCGCCCAGGCTTTGATGTGCTTGTTACTCTTTTCACGTGGATTCTTAAAAATATTTATGTAACGTGACACCGCACGTTTAATTGTTCCGTGAACGTCACAAATATCGATTTTGGTTTCTGCAGGTGGGTGATAACTCAATGTAAGTACTGTCTGCAGTTTTTAATGCTAGCAATACATAAACGCGAAGTGTGGGGCAGATTTACACAATGCAATAACAGTTGTCAATCACATCATGGTGAAAATCAACGCAAGACGAATGCTTCCAAAGCGCCTGGTTTCAAACCCAGCTTGCGGGATTGTGAAATTGCGTTCACTGTCCCTAAACAACAAGCTCCCACCGTTTCAGGTTGTCCTTCCATTTAAACAATTGTCTTCCCTTTGTAGGCGTGTCTTCACACGTCTATGAATTGAACGTTGTCTTCCCGTTGTAGGCGTGTCTTCCACAAGTCTCTCTATTGAGCGTTGGTTTCCCTTTGTAGGCGTGCCTTCCACACGTCCCTGTAGTAAGCGTTGTCTTCCCTTTGTAGGCGTGTCTTCCACGCGTCTCTCAAATAAGCGTTGTAAGTCTGCCATTCACAAATCCCTGTAGCAGGAGTAGTTTTCCCTATTTGGTCTGCCTTCCATATGTCCCTGTAGTAAGCGCTGTGGGTTGGCTGGTTGGTTGGTTCGCTGGTTGGTTGGCGGATTGGTTGGTTCGCTGGTTGGTTGGCGGATTGGTTGGTTGATTGGTTTGTTGGCTGGTTGGCTGATAGATTGGTTGGTTGACTGATTGGTTGGCTGGCTGGTTGATCGGCTGATAGATTGGTTGGCTGGCTGGTTGGTTGGCTGATAGATTGGCTGGCTGACTGCCTGGTTCGCTGATAGATTGGTTGGTTGGCTGGTTGGTTGGCTGATAGATTGGTTGGCTGGTTGGCTGATAGATCGGTTGGTGACTGGTTGGTTAGTTGGTTGGCTGATAGATTCGTTTGCTGGCTGGTTGGTTGGCTGATATATTGGTTGGCTGGATGGCTGATAGATTGGTTGGTGGCTGGTTGGTTGGTTGGTTGGCTGGTTGTTGACTGGCTAGTTGGTTGTCTGGCTGGTTAGTTGGTTGATAGATTGGTTGGTTTGTTGGTTGGCTGGTTGATTGGCTAGTTGGTTGGCTGGCCAGATAGTTGGTGGTCAGTCGGTCCGAACTAGTTTTATCTCCTACATCCAGTGCATTGACTTTCAGGTGGTGTGAACCCGTCAGGCGTCTATCAAAACGAGGCTGGTGTAGAGACATCCTCAGGAGCTCTGTTAAAGAACTCTTCTTCCCCTCTCTAAGTTTAGAACAAACGGAGTGTGCAAGACCGGAACTGGAACTTCACACATACCGAGAGAGGTGTATGAGGATGTCACCTGGATCCTCATACACCTCTCTCTTTCTATCTATCTCTCTCTCTCTCTCTCTCTCTCTCTCTCTCTCTCTCTCTCTCTCTCTCTATATATATATATATATATATATATATATATATATATATATATATAATATCTGCTACACCAGGACCCGGTGACATCCTCATACACCTCTCTCTGCTACACCAGGACCCGGTGACATCCTCATACACCTCTCTCTGCTACACCAGGACCCGGTGACATCCTCATACACCTCTCTCTGCTACACCAGGACCCGGTGACATCCTCATACACTTCTCTCTGCTACATCACGACCCAGTTACATCCTCATACAACTCTCTCTGCTACACCAGGATCCGGTGACATCCTCATACACCTCTCTCTGCTACACCAGGACCCGGTGACATCCTCATACACTTCTCTCTCCTACATGAGGATCCGGTCACATCCTCGTACATATCTCTCTCTCTGTCTGCTACATCACGACCCGGTGACATCCTCATACACCTCTCTCTCTCTCTCTGCTACACCACGACCGGTGACATTCTCATACACCTCTCTCTCTCTGCTACACCACGACCCGGTGACATCCTCATACACCTCTCTCTACTACACCAGGACAAGGTGACATCCTCATACACCTCTCTCTGCTACAACACGATCCGGTGACATCCTCATACACCTCTCTCTGCTACAACACGATCCGGTGACATCCTCATACACCTCTCTCTGCTACACCACGACCCGGTGACATCCTCATACACCTCTCTCTTTGCTACACCACGACCCGGTGACATCCTTATTCACCTCTCTCTGCTACAACACGATCCGGTGACATCCTCATACACCTCTCTCTACTACACCAGGACCCGGTGACATCCTCATACACCTCTCTCTTTGCTACACCACGACCCGGTGACATCCTTATTCACCTCTCTCTGCTACAACACGATCCGGTGACATCCTCATACACCTCTCTCTGCTACACCACAACCCGGTGACATCCTTATACACCTCTATCTGCTACACCACGACCCGGTGACATCCTCATACACCTCCTCTCTCTCTCTCTCTCTCTCTCTCTCTCTCTCTCTCTCTGTCTGCTACACCAGGACCAGGTGACATCCTCATACACCTCTCTCTCTCTCTCTCCTCTCTCTCTCTCTCTGCTACACCACAACCCGGTGACATCCTCATACACCTCTCTCTGCTACACCACGATCCGGTGACATCCTCATACACCTCTCTCTGCTACACCAGGACCCGGTGACATCCTCATACACCTCTCTCTCTCTCTCGCTGTCTGCTACACCACGATCCGCTGACATCCTCATGCACCTCTCACTCTCTGCTACACCAGGACCCTGTGACATCCTCATACACCTCTCTCTGCTACACCAGGACCCGGTGACATCCTCATACACCTTTCTCTGCTACACCAGGACCCTGTGACATCCTCATACACCTCTCTCTGCTACACCAGGACCCGGTGACATCCTCATACACCTCTCTCTCTGCTACACCACGACCCTGTGACATCCTCATACACCTCTCTCTGCTACACCACGACCCGGTGACATCCTCATACACCTCTCTCTGCTACACCACGACCCTGTGACATCCTCATACACCTCCCTCTGCTACACCAGGACCCGGTGACATCCTCATACACCTCTCTCTCTGCTACACCACGACCCTGTGACATCCTCATACACCTCTCTCTGCTACACCACGACCCTGTGACATCCTCATACACCTCCCTCTGCTACACCAGGACCCGGTGACATCCTCATACACCTCTCTCTCTGCTACACCACGAACCGGTGACATCATCATACACCTCTTCCTGCTACACCAGACCCGGTGACATCCTCATACACCTCTCTCTGCTACACAGGACCCGGTGACATCCTCATACACCTCTCTCTCTGCTACACCACGAACCGGTGACATCATCATACACCTCTCTCTGCTACACCAGGACCCGGTGACATCCTCATACACCTCTCTCTCTGCTACACCACGAACCGGTGACATCATCATACACCTCTCTCTGCTACACCAGGACCCGGTGACATCCTCATACACCTCTCTCTGCTACACCAGGACCCGGTGACATCCTCATACACCTCTCTCTCTCTGCTACACCACGACCCGGTGACATCCTCATACACCTCTCTCTCTCTCTCTCTCCTCTCTCTCTCTGCTACACCAGGACCCGGTGACATCCTCATACACCTCTCTCTCTCTCTCTCTCTCTGCTACACCAGGACCCGGTGACATCCTCATACACCTCTCTCTGCTACACCACGACCTGGTGACATCCTCATACACCTCTCTCTGCTACACCAGGACCCGGTGACATCCTCATACACCTCTCTCTGCTACACCAGGACAAGGTGACATCCTCATACACCTCTCTCTGCTACACCAGGACCCGGTGACATCCTCATACACCTCTCTCTGCTACACCAGGACCCGGTGACATCCTCAAACACCTCTCTCTGCTACACCAGGACCCGGTGACATCCTCATACACCTCTCTGCTGCACCAGGACCAGGTAACATCCTCATACACCTCTCTCTGCTACACCACGACCCGGTGACATCCTCATACACCTCTCTCTCTCTGCTACACCACGACCCGGTGACATCCTCATACACCTCTCTCTGCTACACCAGGACCCGGTGACATCCTCATATTCCTCTCTCTGCTACACCAGGACACGGTGACATCCTCACACGCCTCGCTCTCTGCTACACCAGGACCCGGTGACATCCTCATACACCTCTCTCTGCTACACCAGGACCCGGTGACATCCTCATACACCTCTCTCTGCTACACCAGGACACGGTGACATCCTCATTATTTTTCCCCCCCCCCCCACGCCTCGCTCTCTGCTACACCAGGACCCGGTGACATCCTCATACACCACTCTCTGCTACACCAGGACCCGGTGACATCCTCATACACCTCTCTCTGCTCCACCAGGACCCGGTGACATCCTCATACACCTCTCTCTGCTACACCAGAACCCGGTGACATCCTCATACACCTCTCTCTGCTACACCAGAACCCGGTGACATCCTCATACACCTCTCTCTCTGCTACACCACGACCCGGTGACATCCTCATACACCTCTCTCTGCTACACCACGATCCGGTGACATCCTCATACACCTCTCTCTGCTACACCAGACCCGGTGACATCCTCATACACCTCTCTCTCTCTGTCTGCTACACCACGATCCGCTGACATCCTCATGCACCTCTCACTCTCTGCTACACCAGGACCCGGTGACATTCTCATACACCTCTCTCTCTGCTACACCACGACCCGGTGACATTCTCATACACCTCTCTCTATGCTACACCACGACCCTGTGAACTCCTCATACACCTCTCTCTGCTACACCAGGAACCGGTGACATCCTCATACACCTCTCTCTGCTACACCAGAACCCGGTGACATCCTCATACACCTCTCTCTCTGCTACACCACGACCCGGTGACATCATCATACACCTCTCTCTGCTACACCAGGACCCGGTGACATCCTCATACACCTCTCTCTCTCTCTCTCTTTCTCTGCTACACCAGGACCCGGTGACATCCTCATACACCTCTCTCTGCTACACCACGACCCGGTGACATCCTCATACACCTCTCTCTGCTACACCAGGACCCGGTGACATCCTCATACACCTCTCTCTGCTACACCAGGACTCGGTGACATCCTCATACACCTCTCTCTGCTACACCAGGACCCGGTGACATCCTCATACACCTCTCTCTGCTACACCAGGACCCGATGACATCCTCATACACCTCTCTCTGCTACACCAGGACCCGGTGACATCCTCATACACCTCTCTCTCTCTCTCTCTCTCTCTCTCTGCTACACCAGGACCCGGTGACATCCTCATACACCTCTCTCTCTCTCTCTCTCTCTCTCTCTGCTACACCAGGACCCGGTGACATCCTCATACACCTCTCTCTGCTACACACGAACCCGTGACATCCTCATACACCTCTCTGCTACACCAGGACCCGGTGACATCCTCATACACCTCTCTCTGCTACACCACGACCCGGTGACATCCTCATACACCTCTCTCTCTCTCTGCTACACCACGACCCGGTGACATCCTCATACACCTCTCTCTGCTACACCAGGACCCGGTGACATCCTCATACACCTCTCTCTGCTACACCAGAACCCGGTGACATCCTCATACACCTCTCTCTCTGCTACACCACGACCCGGTGACATCCTCATACACCTCTCTCTGCTACACCACGATCCGGTGACATCCTCATACACTTCTCTCTGCCTACACAGGACCCGGTGACATCCTCATACACCTCTCTCTCTCTGTCTGCTACACCACGAATCCGCTGACATCCTCATGCACCTCTCACTCTCTGCTACACCAGGACCCGGTGACATTCTCATACACCTCTCCTCTGCTACACCAGGACCCGGTGACATTCTCATACACCTCTCTCTATGCTACACCACGACCCTGTGACATCCTCATACACCTCTCTCTGCTACACCAGGAACCGGTGACATCCTCATACACCTCTCTCTGCTACACCAGGACCCGGTGACATCCTCATAACCCACCTCTCCTCTCCTGCTACACCACGACCCGGTGACATCATCATACACCTCTCTCTGCTACACCAGGACCCGGTGACATCCTCATACACCTCTCTCTCTCTCTCTCTCTCTCTGCTACACCAGGACCCGGTGACATCCTCATACACCTCCTCTCTGCTACACCACGACCCGGTGACATCCTCATACACCTCTCTCTGCTACACCAGGACCCGGTGACATCCTCATACACCTCTCTCTGCTACACCAGGACTCGGTGACATCCTCATACACCTCTCTCTGCTACACCAGGACCCGGTGACATCCTCATACACCTCTCTCTGCTACACCAGGACCCGGTGACATCCTCATACACCTCTCTCTGCTACACCAGACCCGGAGACTCCTCATACACCTCTCTCTCTCTATCTCTCTCTCTCTCTTACACCAGGACCCGGAGACATCCTCATACACCTCTCTCTCTCTATCTCTCTCTCTCTCTGCTACACCAGGACCCGGTGACATCCTCATACACCTCTCTCTGCTACACCACGAACCGGTGACATCCTCATACACCTCTCTGCTACACCAGGACCCGGTGACATCCTCATACACCTCTCTCTGCTACACCACGACCCGGTGACATCCTCATACACCTCTCTCTCTCTCTGCTACACCACGACCCGGTGACATCCTCATACACCTCTCTCTGCTACACCAGGACCCGGTGACAACCTCATATTCCTCTCTCTGCTACACCAGGACACGGTGACAACCTCACACGCCTCGCTCTCTGCTACACCAGGACCCGGTGACATCCTCATAAACCTCTCTCTGCTACACCAGGACCCGGTGACAACCTCATATTCCTCTCTCTGCTACACCAGGACACGGTAACATCATCACACGCCTCGCTCTCTGCTACACCAGGACCCGGTGACATCCTCATACACCTCTCTCTGCTACACCAGGACCCGGTGACATCCTCATACACCTCTCTCTGCTACATCAGGACCCGGTGACATCCTTATACACCTCTCTCTGCTACACCAGGACCCGGTGACATCCTCATACTCCTCTCTCTGCTACACCAGAACCCGGTGACATCCTCATACACCTCTCTCTGCTACACCAGGAACCGGTGACATCCTCATACACTTCTCTCTGCTACATCACGACCCGGTTACATCCTCATACAAATCTCTCTGCTACACCAGGACCCGGTGACATCCTCATACACCTCTGTCTCTCTCTCTCTCTCTCTCTCTCTCTCTCTCTCTCTCTCTCTCTCTGCTACACCAGGACCCGGTGACATCCTCATACACGTCTCTCTCTCTCTTCTCTCTCTCTCTCTCTCTGCTACACCAGGACCCGGTGACATCCTAATACACCTCTCTTTGCTACACCAGGACCCGGTGACATCCTCATACACCTCTGTCTCCTCTCTCTCTCTCTCTCTCTCTCTCTCTCTCTGCTACACCAGGACCCGGTGACATCCTCATACACGTCTCTTCTCTCTCTCTCTCTCTCTCTCTCTGCTACAACAGGACCCGGTGACATCCTAATACACCTCTCTCTGCTACACCAGGACCCGGTGACATCCTAATACACCTCTCTTTGCTACACCAGGACCCGGTGACATCCTCATACACTTCTCTCTGCTACACCGGGACCCGGTGACATCCTCATACACTTCTCTCTGCTACACCAGGACCCGGTGACATCCTCATACACTTCTCTCTGCTACACCAGGTCCAGGTGACATCCTCATAAACTTCTCTCTGCTACACCAGGACCCGGTGACATCCTCATACACTTCTCTCTGCTACACCAGGGCCCGGTGACATCCTGATACACTTCTCTCTCCTACATGAGGATCCGGTCACATCCTCGTACATATCTCTCTCTCTGTCTGCTACATCACGACCCGGTGATATCCTCATACACCTCTCTCTCTCTGCTACACCACGACACGGTGACATTCTCATACACCCTCTCTCTCTCTCTCTGTCTGCTACACCACGACCCGGTGACATCCTCATACACTGCTCACTACTACACCAGGACCCGGTGACATCCTCATACACCTCTCTCTACTACACCAGGACCCGGTGACATCCTCATACACTTCTCTCTGCTACACCAGGACCCGGTGACATCCTTATTCACCTCTCTCTGCTACAACACGATCCGGTGACATCCTCATACACCTCTCTCTGCTACACCACAACCCGGTGACATCCTTATACACCTCTCTCTGCTACACCACGATCCGGTGACATCCTCATACACCTCTCTCTACTACACCAGATCCATCTCTCTCTGCTACACCACGACCCGTGACATCCTCATACATCTCTCTCTGCTACACCAGGACCCGGTGACATCCTCATACACCTCTCTCTGCTACACCAGGACCCGGTGACATCCTCATACACCTCTCTCTGCTACACCAGGACCCGGTGACATCCTCATACACCTCTCTCTGCTACCACCACGACCCGGTGACATCTCATACACCTCTCTTGCTACACCACGACCCGGTGACATCCTCATACACCTCTCTCTGCTACACACGGACCCGGTGAATCCTCAACACCTCTCTCTGCTACACCAGGACCCGGTGACATCCTCATACACCTCTTTGCTTACACCACGACCCGGTGACATCCTCATACACCTCTCTCTGCTACACCAGGACCGGTGACATCCTCATACACCTCTCTCTGCTACACCACGACCCGGTGACATCCTCATACACCTCTCTCTGCTACACCACGATCCCGTGACATCCTCATACACCTCTCTCTGCTACACCACGACCCGGTGACATCCTCATACACCTCTCTCTGCTACACCACGACCCGGTGACATCCTCATAACCTCTCCTGCTACACCGACCCGGTGACATCCTCATACACCTCTCTCTGCTACACCTGGACCCGGTGACATCCTCATACACCTCTCTCTGCTACACCAGGACGGTGACATCCTCATACACCTCTCTTGCTACACCAGGACCCGGTGACATCCTCATACACCTCTCTCTGCTACACCAGGACCCGGTGACATCCTCATACACCTCTCTCTCTCTCTCTCTCTCTCTCTCTCTCTGCTACACCAGGACCAGGTGGACATTCCTCATACACCTCTCTCTGCTACACCACGGACCCCGGTTGACATCCTCATACACCTCTCTGCTGCTAACCAGGACCCGGTGACATTCCTCATACACCTCTCTCTGACTTACACCAGGAACCGGTCGACATCCTCATTACACCTCTCTCTCTCTGCTACACCACGACCACGGTGACATCCTCATACACCTCTCTCTGCCTACACCAGGACCGGTGACAATCATCATATCCTCTCTTGCTACACCAGGACACGGGATCATCCTTCACTACTCCCTCTTCTCTTCTGCTACACCAGGACCCACGGTGACATCCTCCTACACCTCTCTCTGCTACACCAGGACTCTGGTGACAATCCTCATATTCCTTCTCTCTGCTACACCTAGGACCCGGTGACATTCCTCACTACGCCTCTCTCTCGCTACAACCAGGACCGGTGACATCCTCATACACCTCTCTCTGCTACACAGACCCAGGTGACATCTCATACACCTCTCTCTGCTACACCAGGACCCGGTGACATCCTCATACACCCTCTCTCTAGCTACATTCCAGGACCCGGTGACATCCTCATACACATCTCTCTGCTACACCAGTGACCACCGACCGGTGACATCCTCATACACCTCTCTCTGCTACACCAGACCCGGTGACATCCCTATACACCTCTCTCTGCTACACACGGACCCGGTGACATTCCTCATACACTCTCTCTGCTACATCACGGACCCGGTGACATCCTCATACACCTCTCTCCTGCTACACCAGGACCCGGTGACATCCTCATACACCTCTCTCTGCTACATCCTCGACCCGGGTGACATCCTCCATACACTCTCTCTGCTACACCCAGACCCTGGTGACATCCTCATACACCTCTCTCTCTGCTACACCAGGACCCGGTGACATCCTCATACACCTCTCTCTGCTACACCAGGACCCGGTGACATCCTCATACACCTCTCTTTGCTACACCAGGACCCGGTGACATTCCTCATACAACCTCTCTCTGCTACACCATGACCCGGTGACATCCTCATATCACTTCTCTCTGCTACACCAGGCCCGGTGACATCCTCACACACCTCTCTCTCTGCTACACAGGACCCGGTGACATCACTCATACACCTCTCTCTGCTACACCAGGACCGGTGACATCCTCATACACCTCTCTCTGCTACACCAGACCCGGTTGACATCCTCATATACCTCTCTCTGCTACACCAGTACCGGTGACATCCTCATATAACTCTCTCTGCTACATCAGGATCCCGGTGACATCCTCATACACCTCTCTCTGCTACATCACGACCCGGTGACATCCTCATATACCTCTCTCTCTGCTCTGCTACACCACGACCGGTGGACATCTCATACACCTCTCTCTCTCTGCTACACACGACCCGGTGACATCCTCATACAACTTCTCCTGCTACACCAGGACCCGGTGACATCCTCATACACCTCTCTCTGCTACACCAGGACCGGTGACATCCTCATACACCTCTCTCTGCTACCCCACGACCCGCTGACATCCTCATCAACTCTCTCTGCTACACCACGACACGGTGACATCCTCATACACCCTCTCTGCTACACCACGACCCGGTGACATCCTCATACACCTCTCTCTGCTACACCTGGACCCGGTGACATCCTCATACACTCTCTGCTACCCACGGACCCGGTGACATCCTCATACAACTCTCTCTGCTACACCACGACCCGGTGACATCCTCATACACCTCTCTCTGCTACACCAGGACCCGGTGACATCCTCATACACCTCTCTCTCTCTCTCTCTCTCTCTTCTCTCTCTCTCTGCTACACCAGGACCCGGTGACATCCTCATACACCTCTCTCTGCTACACCACGACCCGGTGACATCCTCATACACCTCTCTCTGCTACACCAGGACCCGGTGACATCCTCATACACCTCTCTCTGCTACACCAGACCCGGTGACATCCTCATACACCTCTTTGCTACACCAGGACCCTGGTGACATCCATACACCTCTCTCTGCTACACCACGACCCGGTGACATCCTATACACTCTCTCTGCTTACACCACGACCCGGTGACATCATCATACACTTCTCTCTGCTACACCACGACCGGTGACATCCTCATACACCTCTCTGCTACCCCACGACCCGGTGACATCATCATACACTTCTCTCTGCTACACCACGACCCGGTGACATCCTCATACCCTCTCTCTACCCCCCCCCCTCTACCTCTCCACCACGACCCGGTGACATCATCATACACTTCTCTCTGCTACACCACGACCCCGGTGACTCCTCATACACCTCTCTCGCTACACCACGACCCGGTGACATCTCATACACCTCTCTCTCTGCTACACCTGGACCCGTGACATCTTCATACACCTCTTTCTGCTACACCACGACTCGGTGACATCCTCATACACCTCTCTCTGCTACACCAGGACCCGGTGACATCCTCATACACCTCTCTCTGCTACACCAGGACCCGGTGACATCCTCATACACCTCTTTCTGCTACACCAGGACCCGGTGACATCCTCATACACCTCTCTCTGCTACACCACGACCCGGTGACATCCTCATACACCTCTCTCTCTCTGCTACACCTGGACCCGGTGACATCCTCACAACCTCTTTCTGCTACACCACGACCCGGTGACATCCTCATACACCTCTCTGCTACACCAGGACCGGTGACATCCTCATACACCTCTCTCTGCTACACCAGGACCCGGTGACATCCTCATACACCTCTTTCTGCTACACCACGACCTCGGTGACATACTCAACACATCTCTCTGCTACACCAGGACCCGGTGACATCCTCATACACCTCTCTCTGCTACACCAGGACCCGGTGACATCCTCATACACCTCTCTCTGCTACACCAGGACCCGGTGACATCCTCATACACCTCTCTCTGCTACACCAGGACCCGGTGACATCCTCATACACCTTCTCTCGCTACACCAGGACCGGTGACATCCTCATACACCTCTCTCTGCTACACCAGGACCCGGTGACATCCTCATACACCTCTTTCTGCTACACACGACCCGGTGACATCCTCATACACCTCTCTCTGCTACACCAGGACCCGGTGACATCCTCATACACCTCTCTCTGCTACACCAGGACCGGTGACATCCTCATATACACCTCTCTCTGCTACACTGGTCCATGGTGACATCCTCATACACCTCTCTCTGCTACACCAGGACCCGGTGACATCCTCATACACCTCTCTCTGCTACACCACGACCCGGTGACATCCTCATACACCTCTCTCTGCTACACCAGGACCCGGTGACATCCTCATACACCTCTCTCTGCTATACCAGGACCGGTGACATCCTCATACACCTCTCTCTGCTATACCAGGACCCGGTGACATCCTCATACACCTCTCTCTGCTACACCTGGACCCGGTGACATCCTCATACACCTCTCTCCTGCCTACACCACGACCCGGTGACATCCTTCATTTACCCTCTCTCTGCTACACCACTGACCCGGTGACATCCTCATACACTCTCTTCTGCTACACCACGACCCGGTGACATCCTCATACACTCTCTCTGCTACACCACGACCGGTGACATCCTCATACACCTCTCTCTGCTACACAGACCCGGTGACATCCTCATACCCCTCTCTCTGCCTACATCCACGACCGGTGACATCCTCATACACCTCTCTCTGCTACACCACGACCCGGGACATCCTCATACACCTCTCTCTACTCTGCTACACACGACCCGGTGACATCCTCATACACCTCTCTCTGCTACACATCACGACCCGGTGACATCCTCATATCACCTCTCTCTGCTACACACGACCCGGTGAATCCTCATACCCTCTCTCTGCTACACCAGGACCCGGTGACATCCTCATACACCCTCTTCTCTGCTACACACGACCCCGGTGACATCCTCATACACCTCTCTCTGCTACACCACGACCCGGTGACATCCTCATACACCTCTCTCTGCTACACCAGGACCCGGTGACATCCTCATACACCTCTCTCTGCTACACCAGGACCCGGTGACATCCTCATACATCTCTCTCTGCTACACCTGGACCCGGTGACATCCTCATACACCTCTCTCTGCTACACCAGGACCCGTTGACATCCTCATACACCTCTCTCTGCTACACCAGGACCCGGGACATCCTCATACACCTCTCTCTGCTACAACAGGACCCGGTGACCCTCATACACTCTCTCTGCTACACCAGGACCCGGTGACATCCTTTCATACAACCTCTCTCTGCTACACCAGGACCCGGTGACATCCTCATACACCTCTCTCTGCTACACCACGACCCGGTGACATCCTCATACACCTCTCTCTGCTACACACGATCACGTGACATCCTCATACACCTCTTCTCTGCTTCACCAGGACCGGGGTGACATCCTCATACACCTCTCTCTGCTACACCAGGACCCGGTGACATCCTCATACACCTCTCTCTGCTACACCAGGACCCGGTGACATCCTCATACACCTCTCTCTGCTACACCACGACCCGGTGACATCCTCATACACCTCTCTCTGCTACACCAGGACCCGGTGACATCCTCATACACCTCTCTCTCTCTGCTACACCAGGACCCGGTGACATCCTCATACACCTCTCTCTGCTACACCAGGACCCGGTGACATCCTCATACACCTCTCTCTGCTACACCAGGACCCGGTGACATCCTCATACACCTCTCTCTGCTACACCTGGACCGGTGACATCCTCATACACTCTCTCTTCTGCTTACACCACGACCCGGTGACATCCTCATACACCTCTCTCTGCTACACCACGACCCGGTGACATCCTCATACACCTCTTTCTGCTACACCACGACCCGGTGACATCCTCATATCACTCTCTCTGCTACACCAGACCCTGGTGACATCCTCATATACCTCTCTCTGCTACACCAGGACCCGGTGACATCCTCATATACCTCTCTCTGCTACACCAGGACCCGGTGACATCCTCATATACCTCTCTCTGCTACACCCGACCCGGTGACATCCTCATAAACTCTCTCTGCTACACCAGGACCCGGTGACATCCTCATACACCTCTCTCTGCTACACCTGGACCCCGGTGACATCCTCATACACCCTCTCTGCTACACCTGACCCGGTGACATCCTCATACACCTCTCTCTACTACACCAGGACCCGGTGACATCCTCATACACCTCTCTCTGCTACACCTGGACCCGGTGACATCCTCATACACCTCTCTCTGCTACACCAGGACCCGGTGACATCCTCATACACCTCTCTCTGCTACACCAGGACCCGGTGACATCCTCATACACCTCTCTCTGCTACACCACGACCCGGTGACATCCTCATACACCTCTCTCTTACTACACCAGGACCCGGTGACATCCTCATACACCTCTCTCTCTCTCTCTCTATCTCTCTCTCTGCTACACCAGGACCCGGTGACATCCTCATACACCTCTCTCTGCTACACCAGGACCCGGTGACATCCTCATACACCTCTCTCTGCTACACCACGACCCGGTGACATCCTCATACACCTCTCTGCTACACCACGACCCGGTGACATCCTCATACACCTCTCTCTGCTACACCACGACCCGGTGACATCCTCATACACCTCTCTCTGCTACACCACGACCCGGTGACATCCTCATACACCTCTCTCTGCTACACCACGACCCGGTGACATCCTCATATACCTCTCTCTGCTACACCAGGACCCGGTGACATCCTCATATACCTCTCTCTGCTACACCACGACCCGGTGCGTGACATCCTCATACACCTCTCTCTGCTACACCAGGACCGGTGACATCCTCATACACTCTCTCTGCTACACCTGGACCCGGTGACATCCTCATACACTCTCTCTGCTACACAGGACCCGGTGACATCCTCATACACTGCTCACTACTACACCAGGACCCGGTGACATCCTCATACACCTCTCTCTGCTACACCAGGACCCGGTGACATCCTCATACACCTCTCTCTGCTACACCAGGACCCGGTGACATCCTCATACACCTCTCTCTGCTACACCAGGACCCGGTGACATCCTCATACACCTCTCTCTGCTACACCTGGACCCGGTGACATCCTCATACACCTCTCTCTGCTACACCTGGACCCGGTGACATCCTCATACACCTCTCTCTACTACACCAGGACCCGGTGACATCCTCATACACCTCTCTCTCTCATGCCACCTGGACCGGGTGACATCCTCATACACCTCTCTCTGCTACACCTGGACCCGGTGACATCCTCATACACCTCTCTCTACTACACCAGGACCCGGTGACATCCTCATACACCTCTCTCTCTCTCTGCTACACCAGGACCCGGTGACATCCTCATACACCTCTCTCTGCTACACCTGGACCCGGTGACATCCTCATACACCTCTCTCTACTACACCAGGACCCGTGACATCCTCATACACCTCTCTCTACTACACAGGACCGGTGACATCCTCATACACCTCTCTCTGCTACACCTGGACCCGGTGACATCCTCATACACCTCTCTCTACTACACCAGGACCCGGTGACATCCTCATACACCTCTCTCTCTCTCTGCTACACCTGGACCCGGTGACATCCTCATACACTCTCTCTGCTACACCAGGACCCGGTGACATCCTCATACACCTCTCTCTCTCTCTCTGCTACACCTGGACCGGTGACATCCTCATACACCTCTCTCTCTCTCTCTCTCTTCTCTCTACTACACCAGGTCCCGGTGACATCCTCATACACCTCTCTCTCTCTGCTACACCTGGACCCGGTGACATCCTCATACACCTCTCTCTCTCTCTTCTCTCTCTCTCCCTCTCTGCTACCCCACGACCCTCGGTGGACATCCTCATACACCTCTCTCTCTCTGCTACACCTGGACCCGGTGACATCCTCATACACCTCTCTCTCTCTGCTACACCACGACCCGGTGACATCCTCATACATCTCTCTCTCTCTGCTACACCTGGACCCGGTGACATCCTCATACACCTCTCTCTCTCTCTCTCTCTCTCTCTCTCTGCTACACCACGACCCGGTGACATCCTCATACATCTCTCTCTCTCTGCTACACCACGACCCGGTGACATCCTCATACACCCTCTCTCTCTCTGCTACACCTGGACCCGGTGACATCCTCATAACACCTCTCTCTCTCTCTGCTACACCTGGCCCCCTTCCTCCCCCCCCCGGTGACATCTCATACACTCTCTCTCTCTCTCTCTCTCTCTCTCTCTCTGCTACACCACGACCCGGTGACATCCTCATACACCTCTCTCTCTCTCTGCTACACCTGGACCCGGTGACATCCTCATACACCTCTCTCTCTCTCTCTCTCTCTCTCCCTCTCTGCTACACCACGACCCGGTGACATCCTCATACACCTCTCTCTCTCTGCTACACACGACCCGGTGACATCCTCCTACACCTTCTCTCTCTCTCTGCTACACCTGGACCCGGTGACATCCTCATACACCTCTCTCTCTCTCTCTCTCTCTCTCTCTCTCCCTCTCTGCTACACCACGACCCGGTGACATCCTCATACAAACTCTCTCTCTCGCTACACCACGACCGGTGACATCTCATACAACCTCTCTCTCTCTGCTACACCACGACCCGGTGACATCCTCATACACCTCTCTCTGCTACACCACGACCCGGTGACATCCTCATGCACCTCTCTCTCTCTGCTACACCACGACCCGGTGACATCCTCATACACCTCTCTCTGCTACATCACGACCCGGTGACATCTCATACACCTCTCTCTGCTACACCGGACCCCCCGGTGACATCCTCATACACTCTCTCTGCAATACACAGGACCCGGTGACATCATCATACACCTCTCTCTGCTACCCCACGACCCGGTGACATCCTCATACACCTCTCTCTGCTACCCCACGACCCGGTGACATCCTCATACACCTCTCTCTGCTACACCACGACCCGGTGACATCCTCATACACCTCTCTCTGCTACCCCACGACCCGGTGACATCCTCATACACCTCTCTCTGCTACCCCACGACCCGGTGACATCATCATACACCTCTCTCTGCTACCCCACGACCCGGTGACATCATCATACACCTCTCTCTGCTACCCCACGACCCGGTGACATCATCATACACCTCTCTCTGCTACCCCACGACCCGGTGACATCCTCATACACCTCTCTCTGCTACACACGACCCGGTGACATTCTCATACACCTCTCTCTGCTACCCCACGACCCGGTGACATTCTCATACACCTCTCTCTGCTACCCCACGACCCGGTGACATCATCATACACTCTCTCTGCTACCCACGACCCGGGACATTATCATACACCTCTCTCTGTACCCCACGACCCGGTGACATTCTCATACACCTCTCTCTGCTACCCCACGACCCGGTGACATTCTCATACACCTCTCTCTGCTACCCCACGACCCGGTGACATTCTCATACACCTCTCTCTGCTACCCCACGACCCGGTGACATCATCATAGACCTCTCTCTGCTACCCACGACACGGTGACATTCTCCTACACCTCTCTCTGCTACCCCACGACCCGGTGACATTCTCATACACCTCTCTCTGCTACCCCACGACCCGGTGACATCATCATACACCTCTCTCTGCTACCCCACGACCCGGTGACATCCTCATACACCTCTCTCTGCTACCCCCACGACCGGGACATCCTCATACACCTCTCTCTGCTACACCACGACCCGGTGACATTCTCATACACCTCTCTCTCTCTGCTACACCAGGACCCGGTGACATCCTCATACACCTCTCTCTCTCTTTGCTACACCACGACCCGGTGACATCCTCATACACCTCTCTCTGCTACACCAGGACCCGGTGACATCCTCATACACCTCTCTCCTCTGCTACACCAGGACACCGGTGACATCCTCATACACCTCTCTCTCTCTGCTACACCAGGACACGGTGACATCCTCATACACCTCTCTCTCTTGCTACACCAGGACCCGGTGCATTTCATACACCTCTCTCTCTCTGCCTACACCAGGACCCGGTGACTCCTCATACACCTCTCTCTCTCTGCTACACAGGACCGGTGACATTCTCATACACCTCTCTCTCTCTGCTATACCAGGACCCGGTGATATCCTCATACACCTCTCTCTCTCGCTACCACCAGGACCCGGTGACATTCTCATACACCTCTCTCTCTCTGCTACACCAGGACCGGTGACATCATCATACACCTCTCTCTCTCTGCTACACCAGGACCAGGTGACATTTCATACAACCTCTCTCTCTCTGCTACACCAGGACCCGGTGACATCAGCATACACCTCTCTCTCTCTGCTACACCAGGACCGGTGACATTCTCATACACCTCTCTTTGCTACACCACGACCCGGTGACATCCTCATACACCAGTCTCTGCTAACCAGGACCCGGGACATCCTCATACACCTCTCTCTCTCTCTGCTACACCAGGACCCGGTGACATCCTCATACATCTCTCTCTCTCTGCTACACCAGGACCCGGTGACATCCTCATACACCTCTCTCTCTCTGCTACACCAGGACCCGGTGACATCCTCATACACCTCTCTCTCTCTGCTACACCAGGACCCGGTGACATCCTCATACACCTCTCTCTCTCTGCTACACCAGGACCCGGTGACATCCTCATACACCTCTCTCTCTCTGCTACACCAGGACCGGTGACATACTCATACACCTCTCTCTCTCTGCTACACAGGACCGGTGACATCCTCATACATCTCTCTCTTTTGCTACACCAGGACCCGGTGACATCCTCCTACATCTCTCTCTCTCTGCTACACCAGGACCCGGTGACATCCTCATAACACCTCTCTCTCTAGCTTTGCTACACCACGACCCGGTGACATTCCTCATACAACCTCTCTCTCTCTGCTACACCAGGACCCGGTGACATCCTCATACACCTCTCTCTCTTGCTACACCAGGACCGGTGACATCCATACACCTCTCTCTCTCTCTTTGCTACACCACGACCCGGTGACATCCTCATACACCTCTCTCTCTCTGCTACACCAGGACCCGGTGACATTCTCATACATACTCTCTTTGCTACACACGACCCGGTGACATCCTCATACACCTCTCTTCTCTATACACCAGGACCCGCGGTGACATCCTCATACACCTCTCTCTCTCTGCTATACCAGGACCCGGTGACATCATCATACACCTCTCTCTGCTACACCAGGACCCGGTGATATCCTTATACACCTCTCTCTGCTATACCAGGACCCGGTGATATCCTTATACACCTCTCTCTCTCTGCTATACCAGGACCCGGTGACATCATCATACACCTCTCTCTGCTACACCAGGACCCGGTGATATCCTTAACACTCTCTCTGCTATACCAGGACCCGGTGATATCCTTATACACCTCTCTCTCTCTGCTATACCAGGACCCGGTGGAAATCATACACTTTTCTCTGCTACACCAGGACCCGGTGACATCCTCATACACCTCTCTCTCTCTGCTACACCAGGACCCGGTGACATTCTCATACACCTCCTTCTCTCTTTGCTACACACGACCCGGTGACATCCTCATACACCTCTCTCTCTCTGCTACACCAGGACCCGGTGACATCCTCATACACCTCTCTCTCTCTGCTACACCAGGACACCGGTGACATCCTCATACACCTCTCTCTCTCTCTGCTACACCAGGACCCGGTGACATCCTCATACAGCTTCTCTCTCTGCTACACCAGGACCGGTGACTCCTCATACACCTCTCTCTCTCTCTGCTACACCAGGACCGGTGAATCCTCATACACCTCTCTCTCTCGCTACACCAGGACCCGGTGACATCCTCAACACCTCTCCTCTCTGCTACACAGGACCGGTGACATCCTCATACACCTCTCTCTCTCTGCTACACCAGGACCCGGTGACATTCTCATACACCTCTCTCTCTCTGCTACACCAGGACCCGGTGACATCCTCATACACCTCTCTCTCTCTGCTACACCAGGACCCGGTGACATTCTCATACACCTCTCTCTCTCTGCTACACCAGGACCCGGTGACATCCTCATACACCTCTCTCTCTCTGCTACACCAGGACCCGGTGACATTCTCATACACCTCTCTCTCTCTGCTACACCAGGACCCGGTGACATCCTCATACACCTCTCTCTCTCTGCTACACCAGGACCCGGTGACATCTCATACACCTCTCTCTCTCTGCTACACCAGGACCCGGTGACATCCTCATACACCTCTCTCCTCTTCTGCTACACCAGGACCCGGTGACATTCTCATACACCTCTCTCTCTCGCTAACCAGAAGGACCGGTGACATTCTCATACACCTCTCTCTCTCTGCTACACCAGGACCCGGTGACATCTCCTACACCCTCTCTCTCTGCTACACCAGGACCCGGTGGACATCTCATACACCCTCCTCTCTCTGCTACACCAGGACCCGGTGACATTCTCATACACCTCTCTCTATCTGCTACACCAGGACCGGTGACATCCTCATACCCACCTCTCTCTCTTGCTACACCAGGACACGGTGGACATTCTCATACACCCTCTCTCTCTGCTTAAACCAGGACACGGTGACATCTCATACAACTCTCTCTCTTGCTACACCACGACCCGGTGACATCTCATACACCTCTCTCTCTCTACTACACAGGACCCGGTGACATCATCATACACCTCTCTCTGCTACACTACGACCCATGGACTCTGTTATTCCATGCGTTCATCGTTTAGGTGGTCGGCCTCTTGCTCTGCCTCCATCTGGTCTGTACATTATTGATTGTTGTTTATAAGTGATATATAAATTAAATAATGTTAGACTGATTTGCGTGTCCAATTCTTAAACCTTTGAAAATAAAGATTGTTTGTTCGTTCGTTTGTTCGCTCTCTGTCTCTCTGGCTCTCTCTGGCACTTTGTCTGTATGTCATCTCTGTCACTCTCTGTCTCTCTCTGTCTCGCAATCTCTCTGTCAATCTCTGTCTCTCTGTCACTCTCTGTCTCTCTGTCTGTCTCGCAGTCTCTATGTCCCCAATTCTCCCTGTCTCATGACTGTCTCTCTCTCTTTCTGTGTCTCTCTTTGTCTCTCTATATCTGTCTGTCTGTCTGTCACTATCTGTTTCTCTCTCTCTCTCTCTCTCACTCTCGCACACACATTCCCCTGTAACCCCTAGTTAGCAAAAACCATTACACAAACACACTGCAGGTCGATATATAGCCTGCATCATCCACGCTATTCACATATTCTTAATCTACTTATATTTCTCTTCTCAGAATGCTTTATTTCTCCTTCTGTTGGGTTGCCCCGTGAGTTCACATCAAAACCTTCTCGTTATTCCATTGTAAGGCAATAAACGTCCAACACAGCGCCTGTGTTTCTCTGTAAGGTTGATTAAACTAAACTTCTAGAATTTTCTACAAGATGAGGAGGCCAACCTTCCTTGGTCGCCTGTGATGACATGCCGGGTGGTTACATTGGTAGCTTTGCAGCTTTCTTGCAGGCCCGGGAACATACGGCATGCATGGTCATATTTACGTACAGATAACTCAGAACTAGTGTACACAGACAACCACCAGAACTAGTTACACAGACAACCACCAGAACTAGTGTACTAGGTTACCAACAGGATAACTATACTCAGATCACCATTCAGTTTTTATATACACAATCACCCCTTAGTACTATGGCAACACATCACCACTCAAGGCTAATGTCCTCAGATCACCACTTAGTCTTAATGTCTACAGATCACCACTTATTACTAATGTCAGCAGATCACAATTAGGACTAATGTCCTCAGATCACAACTCAGGGCTAATGTTCACAAATCACCACGTGGACTAATGTTCACCTATCACCACTCAGGGTTAATGTTCACAGATCACCACTTAGTCTTAATGTCTACATATTACCACTTAGCAATAGTGCCTACAGATGACCACTTAGCACTAATGTTCACAGATCACCACTTAGCACTAATGTTCACAGATCACCACTTAGCACCAATGTTCACAGATCACCACTTAGCACTAATGTTCACAGATCACCACTTAGCACTAATGTCCACAGATGACCACTTAGCACTAATGTTCACAGATGACCACTTAGCACTAATGTTCACAGATCACCACTTAGCACTAATGTCCATAGATCACCACTTAGCACCAATGTCCACAGATGACCACTTAGCACTAATGTTTACAGATGACCACTTAGCACTAATGTTCACAGATCACCACTTAGCACTAATGTCCATAGATCACCATTAGCACCCAAAGTCCACAGATGACCACTTAGCACTAATGTTTACAGATGACCACTTAGCACAAATGTTCACAGATCACCACTTAGCACTAATGTCCACAGATGACCACTTAACACTAATGTTTACAGATGACCACTTAGCACTAATGTTCACAGATGACCACTTAGCACTAATGTTTACAGATGACCACTTAGCACTAATGTTCACAGATCACCACTTAGCACCAATGTCCACAGATGACCACTTAGCACTAATGTTCACAGATGACCACTTAGCACTAATGTTCACAGATGACCACTTAGCACTAATGTTCACAGACGCCTCACAGCCCATCTCGATCAAGGTCTTCTTCCTGAGAGTCAATGTGGCTTCAGAAAAGAACGTGGAACTGTTGACATGATTTTCGCTGCAAGGCAGCTGCAAGAGAAATGTCAGGAACAGAACTGCGTAATGTTCTCCACTTTCATTGACCTTACCAAGGCTTTTGATACAGTCAGCACAGAAGGACTGTGGAAGATTATGGCAAAATATGGCTGTCCACGAAAGTTTGTCCAAATAGTACGGCTATTTCATGACGGCATGCAGGCAAGAGTACAGGAAAATGGTGAACTGTCTGAACCCTTTCCTGTCACCAATGGAGTGAAGCAAGGATGTGTCCTGGCACCAACACTGTTCAGCCTCATGTTTTCAGCCATGTTGATGAATGCCTTCGAGAACGACGACATTGGAATAGACATCAACTACCGTATGGATGGAAAGTTATTCAATCTCAAAAGGCTGAAAGCTAAAACCAAAATTAACAGCGCCACCGTCAGAGAGCTCCTGTTTGCTGATGATTGCGCTCTATACGCCAACTCAGAGGCGGACATGCAACATAATGTTTCAGCTTTCTCACATGCCTGTGCCAACTTTGGGCTCAATATCAACTTGGAGAAGACTGTAGTTATGTACCAGCCAGCTCCAGGGAATAATCACACTGTGCCGAATATCAAAGTGAATGATCATAGACTAAGTGTTGTGGAAAAATTCACCTATCTTGGCAGCACCGTGTCACAAGCTGCCACAATCGATGACGAAGTGAATGCAAGAATCTCCAAGGCCAGTGCGCCTTTGGCAGACTGTACAAGAATGTATGGGACAGAACTGGAATAAGCCTGCAAACAAAGCTAAAAGTCTACAAAGCAGTTGTATTATCCACACTGCTATATGCTTGTGAAACCTGGACTGTTTATCAGCGACACGCTAGGAAATTAAACCACTTCCACACAGTCTGCCTAAGGAAGCTACTGAAGATTAAATGGCAAGACAAGATTCCAGACACTGAAGTCCTAGAAAGAGCATCCATGCCCAGTATCCACACTCTACTGATGAAGAATCAGATTCGCTGGGCTGGTCACTTGACTCGCATGCCAGATCACAGGCTCCCTAAACGAATTATCTACAGCGAACTGCGTTGTGGTAAACGCTCCCATGGTGGCCAGAGGAAACGTTTTAAAGACACTCTGAAATTTTCACTGAATGCTTTTGGAATTCATCATGACACCTGGGAGGCTGCAGCCAGAGACCGAAATTCGTGGCGTGCATCATTGCACAAAGGTGCAGTCATATGTGAGGCAACCAGGACTGCAAGAGCTGTGAAGAAAAGGCAGGACAGAAATACCCCTGCAGGAAATCCTCCTCCAGAGACGTCAAGCATTCTTTGCCCACATTGTCAAAGAACATTTCGAGCCAAAATAGGCCTTATCAGCCATCTTAGAACCCACGGCTCCAGACCTTCAACCCCACTGGATGAAATGAATGGTCATCATCATTCTTGATGGACAAACAACAAACAATGTTCACAGATCACCACTTAGCACTAATGTTCACAGATGACCACTTAACACTAATGTTCACAGATGACCACTTAGCACGAATGTCCACAGATGACCACTTAACACTAATGTTCACAGATCACCAATTAGCACTAATGTTCACAGATGACCACTTAGCACGAATATCCACAGATGACCACTTAACACTAATGTTCACAGATCACCACTTAGCACTAATGTCCACAGATGACCACTTAGCACTAATGTTCTCAGATCACCACTTAGCACTAATGTTCACAGATGACCACTTAGCACTAATATTCACAGGTCACCACTTAGCACTAATGTTCACAGATGACCACTTAGCACTAATGTCCACAGATGACCTCTTAACACTAATGTTCACAGATCACCACTTAGCACTTATGTCCAAAGATGACCACTCAGCACTAATGTTTACAGATCTCCACTTAGCACTAATGTTCGCAGTTGACAACTTAGCACTAATGTTCACAGATCACCACTCAGCACTAATATCTACAGATCACCACTTAGCACTAATGTTCACATATCACCACTTAGCACTAATGTTCCCAGATCACCACTTAGCACTAATGTCTACATATCACCACTTAGCACTAATGTCTACATATCACCACTTAGCACTAATGTCTACATATCACCACTTAGCACTAGTGTCTACATATCACCACTTAGCACTAATGTCTACATATCACCACTTAGCACTAATGTCTACATATCACCACTTAGCACTAATGTCTACATATCACCACTTATCACTAGTGTCTACATATCACCACTTAGCACTAATGTCTACATATCACCACTTAACACTAGTGTCTACATATCACCACTTAGCACTAGTGTCTACATATCACCACTTAGCACTAGTGTCTACATATCACCACTTAGCACTAGTGTCTACATATCACCACTTAGCACTAGTGTCTACATATCACCGCTTAGCACTAGTGTCTACATATCACCACTTAGCACTAGTGTCTACATATCACCACTTAGCACTAATTTCTACATATCACTACTTAGCACTAATGTCTACATATCACCACTTAGCACTAGTGTCTATATATCACCACTTAGCACTAATGTCTACATATCACCACTTAGCACTAATGTCTACATATCACCCCTTAGCACTAATGTCTACATATCACCACTTAGCCCTAATGTCTACATATCACCCCTTAACACTAATGTCTACATATCACCACTTAGCACTAGTGTCTACATATCACCACTTAGCACTAGTGTCTACATATCACCACTTAGCACTAGTGTCTACATATCACCACTTAGCACTAGTGTCTACATATCACCACTTAGCACTAGTGTCTACATATCACCACTTAGCACTAGTGTCTACAGATCACCACTAAGCACTAGTGTCTACAGATCACCACTTAGCACTAGTGTCTACATATCACCACTTAGCACTAGTGTCTACATATCACCACTTAGCACTAGTGTCTACAGATCACCACTTAGCTTTAATGTCCCCAGATAACCATTTAGCACTAATGTTCACAGATGACCACTTAGCACTAATGTCCACAGATGATCATATAGCACTAATGTTCACAGAACACCACTAAGCACTAATGTTCACAGATAACCACTTAGCACTAATGTCCACAGATCACCACATAGCACTAATGTTCACATATCACAACTTAGCACTAATGTTCACAGATCACCACTTAGCACTAATGTCCACATATGACCATTTAGCACTAATGTTCACAGATGACCACTTAGCACTAATGTCCACAGATGACCACTTAGCACTAATGTTTACAGATCACCAGTTAGCACTAATGTCCACAGATGACCACTTAACACTAATGTTAACAGATCACCACTTAGCACTAATGTTTACAGATGACCACTTAACTTAGCACTAATGTTTACAGATGACCACTTAACTTAGCACTAATGTTCACAGATGACCACTTAGCACTAATGTTAACAGATCACCACTTAACAATAATGTTCACTGATCACCACTTAGCACTAATGTTCACAGATAACCACTTAGCACTATGTCCATAGATCACCACTTAGCACTAATGTCCACAGATGACCACTTAACACTAATGTTCACAGATCACCACTTATCACTAATGTCCACAGATGACCACTTAGCACAATGTTCACAGATGAAACACTTAGCACTAATGTTTACAGAAGACCACTTAGCATAATGTCCCCAGATCACCACTTAGCACTAATGTCCACAGATCATACTTAGCACTAAGCCACAGATAAAACTTTGGGACTAATGTTCACAGAGGCCACTTAGCATAATGATACAGATCACCACTTAGCACTAATGTCCACGATGGCCACGTAGCACTAATGTTTACAGATCACCATTTAGCACTAATGTTCACAGAACACCACTTAGCACTAATGTTACAGATCACCACTTAGCACTAATGCCACAGTTCAACACTTAGCACTAATGTTCACAGATCCCCAATTAGCACTAATGTTCACAGATCACCAATAGCACTAATGGTCCACAGATGACCACTTAACATAATGTTTACTGATCACCACTTGCACTATTGTTCACAGATGACCACTTAGCCCCTAATGTTTACAGATCACCACTTAGCACTAATGTCCATAGATCACCACTTGCACTAATGTCCACAGTGACCACTAACACTATGTTCACAGATCACCATTATCAAATGTCCACAGATCACTACTAGCACTAATGTCACAGATAAACACTTAGCAATAATGTTCACAGTTTACCACTTAGCACGAATGTCCACAGATGGACACTTAACACTAATGTTCACACATACCACTTTGGGACTAATGTCCACAGATGACCACTTAGCATTAATGTTCTCAGATAAAAACTAGCACTAAGTTCACAGAGACCACTTAGCATAATGTCCACAGAGACCTCTTAACACTAATGTTCACAGATCACCACTTAGCATTATGTCACAGATGACCACTAGCACTAATGTGTACAGATCACACTTAGCACTAATGTTCGCAGTTGAACCCCTTAGACAATGTTCACAGATAAAAACTTAGCACTAATGTTCACAGATCACACTCAGCACTACTATCTACAGATCACCACTTAGCACTAATGTTCACATATCACCCCTTAGCACTAATGTTCCCAGATCCCACTTAGCACTAAGTTTTACATATCACCACTAGCACTAATGTCTACATATCACACTTAGCACTAATGTTTCATATCACCACTTAGCATAGTGTCTACATATCACCACTTAGCACAAAGTCTACATATCACACTTAGCAAATGTCTACATATCACCACTTAGCATAATGTTACATATCACCACTATCACTAGTGTCTACATATCACCACTTAGCACTAATGTCTACATATCACCACTTAACATAGTGTCTACATATCACCCTTAGCACTAGTGTCAATACACCACTTAGCACTTTGGGCTACATATCACCACTTAGCACTAGTGCTACATATTACCACTTAGCACTAGTGTCTACATATCACCGCTTAGCCTAGGTTCTACTATCACCATTAGCACTAGTGTCTACATATCACCACTTAGCACTAATTTTTTTTCAATACTTTGCACTAATGTCACATATCACACTTAGCACTAGTGTCTATAATCACCCCTTAGCACTCAGGGCTACATATCACCACTTAGCAATAATGTTAAAATCACCCCTTAGCACTAAGTCTACATATCACCACTTAGCCCTAATGTTACAATCACCCCTTAACACTAATGTCTACATATAACACTTGCACTAGTGTTACATATCACCACTTAGCACTAGTGTTACATATCACCACTTTGCACTAGTGTCTACATATCACCACGTAGCACTAGTGTCTACATATCACCACTTAGCACTAGTGTCTACATATCACCACTTAGCACTAGTGTCTACAGATCACCACTAAGCACTAGTGTCCCACAGATCACCATTAGCACTAGTGTCTACATATCACCACTTAGCACTAGTGGTCTACATATCACCACTTAGCATAGTGTTCTACAGATCACCACTTAGCTTAATGTCCCAGATAACCATTTAGCACTAATGTTCACAGAGACCACTTAGCACTAAAGTCCACAGAGACCAATAGCACTAATGTTCACAGAACACCCCCTAAGCACTAATGTTCACAGATAACCACTTAGCACTAATGTCCACAGATCACCAAAATAGCACTAATGTTCACATAAACACAATTTGCACTAATGTTCACAGATCACCACTTAGGGACTAATGTCCACACATGACCATTTTTGCACTAATGTTCACAGATGACCACTAGCACTAATGTCCACAGATGACCACTTAGCACTAATGTTTACAGATCACCAGTTAGCACTAATGTCCACAGATGACCACTTAACACTAATGTTAACAGATCACCACTTAGCACTAATGTTTACAGATGACCACTTAACTTAGCACTAATGTTTACAGATGACCACTTAACTTAGCACTAATGTTCACAGATGACCACTTAGCACTAATGTTAACAGATCACCACTTAACAATAATGTTCACTGATCACCACTTAGCACTAATGTTCACAGATAACCACTTAGCACTAATGTCCATAGATCACCACTTAGCACTAATGTCCACAGATGACCACTTAACACTAATGTTCACAGATCACCACTTATCACTAATGTCCACAGATGACCACTTAGCACTAATGTTCACAGATGAACA
This sequence comes from Cepaea nemoralis, assembly GCA_014155875.1. NCBI lineage: Eukaryota > Metazoa > Mollusca > Gastropoda > Stylommatophora > Helicidae > Cepaea > Cepaea nemoralis. The sequence continues at coordinate 170,818 of JACEFZ010013775.1, forward strand.
CTTAGCACTAATGTTTACAGAAGACCACTTAGCACTAATGTCCACAGATCACCACTTAGCACTAATGTCCACAGATCACTACTTAGCACTAATGTCCACAGATAAACACTTGGCACTAATGTTCACAGATGGCCACTTAGCACTAATGTTCACAGATCACCACTTAGCACTAATGTCCACAGATGGCCACGTAGCACTAATGTTCACAGATCACCATTTAGCACTAATGTTCACAGAACACCACTTAGCACTAATGTTACAGATCACCACTTAGCACTAATGTCCACAGTTCAACACTTAGCACTAATGTTCACAGATCACCAATTAGCACTAATGTTCACAGATCACCAATTAGCACTAATGTCCACAGATGACCACTTAGCACTAATGTTTACTGATCACCACTTAGCACTATTGTTCACAGATGACCACTTAGCACTAATGTTCACAGATCACCACTTAGCACTAATGTCCATAGATCACCACTTAGCACTAATGTCCACAGATGACCACTTAACACTAATGTTCACAGATCACCACTTATCACTAATGTCCACAGATAAACACTTGGCACTAATGTTCACAGATCACCACTTAGCACTAATGTCCACAGATGGCCACTTAGCACTAATGTTCACAGATGACCACTTAGCACTAATGTTCACAGACGCCTCACAGCCCATCTCGATCAAGGTTTTCTTCCTGAGAGTCAATGTGGCTTCAGAAAAGAACGTGGAACTGTTGACATGATTTTCGCTGCAAGGCAGCTGCAAGAGAAATGTCAGGAACAGAACTGCGAAATGTTCTCCACTTTCATTGACCTTACCAAGGCTTTTGATACAGTCAGCAGAGAAGGACTGTGGAAGATTATGGCAAACTGTGGCTGTCCACGAAAGTTTGTCCAAATAGTGCCGCTTTTCATGACGGCATGTAGGCAAGAGTACAGGAAAATGGTGAACTGTCTGAACCCTTTCCTGTCACCAATGGAGTGAAGCAAGGATGTGTCCTGGCACCAACACTGTTCAGCCTCATGTTTTCAGCCATGTTGATGAATGCCTTCGAGAACGACGACATTGGAATAGACATTCAACTACCGTATGGATGGAAAGTTATTCAATCTCAAAAGGCTGACAGCTAAAACCAAATTAACAGCGGCACCGTCAGAGAGCTCCTGTTTGCTGATGATTGCGCTCTATACGCCAACTCAGAGGCGGACATGCAACATAATGTTTCAGCTTTCTCACATGCCTGTGCCAACTTTGGGCTCAATATCAACTTGGAGAAGACTGTAGTTATGTACCAGCCAGCTACAGGGAATAATCACACTGTGCCGAATATCAAAGTGAATGATCATAGACTAAGTGTTGTGGAAAAATTCACCTATCTTGGCAGCACCGTGTCACAAGCTGCCACAATCGATGACGAAGTGAATGCAAGAATCTCCAAGGCCAGTGCAGCCTTTGGCAGACTGTACAAGAATGTATGGACAGAACTGGAATAAGCCTGCAAACAAAGCTAAAAGTCTACAAAGCAGTTGTATTATCCACACTGCTATATGCTTGTGAAACCTGGACTGTTTATCAGCGACACGCTAGGAAATTAAACCACTTCCACACAGTCTGCCTAAGGAAGCTCCTGAAGATTAAATGGCAAGACAAGATTCCAGACACTGAAGTCCTAGAAAGAGCATCCATGCCCAGTATCCACACTTACTGATGAAGAATCAGATTCGCTGGGCTGGTCACTTGACTCGCATGCCAGATCACAGGCTCCCTAAACGAATTTTCTACAGTGAACTGCGTTGTGGTAAACGCTCCCAAGGTGGCCAGAGGAAACGTTTTAAAGACACTCTGAAATTTTCACTGAATGCTTTTGGAATTCATCATGACACCTGGGAGGCTGCAGCCAGAGACCGAAATTCGTGGCGTGCATCATTGCACAAAGGTGTAGTCATATGTGAGGCAACCAGGACTGCAAGAGCTGTGAAGAAAAGGCAGGACAGAAAAACCACTGCAGGAAATCCTCCTCCAGAGACGTCAAGCATTTTTTGCCCACATTGTCAAAGAACATTTCGAGCCAAAATAGGCCTTATCAGCCATCTTAGAACCCACGGCTCCACACCTTCATCCCCACTGGATGAAATGAATGGTCATCATCATTCTTGATGGACAAACAACAAACAATGTTCACAGATCACCACTTAACACTAATGTCCACAGATGACCACTTAGCACTAATGTCCACAGATGACCACTTAGCACTAATGTCCACAGATCACCACTTAGCACTAATGTTCACAGATCAACACTTAGCACTTATGTCCACAGATGACCACTTAATACTAATGTCCACAGATGACCACTTAGCACTAATGTCCACAGATGACCTCATAGCACTAATGTTCACATATCACCACTTAACACTAATGTCCACAGATGACCACTTAGCACTAATGTCCACAGATGACCACTTAGCACTAATGTCCTCAGATGACCACTTAACACTAATGTCCACAGATGACCACTTAGCACTAATGTCCACAGATGACCACTTAGCACTAATGTCCACAGATCACCACTTAGCACTAATGTCCACAGATGACCACTTAACACTAATGTCCACAGATCACCACTTAGCACTAATGTCCACAGATGACCACTTAGCACTAATGTCCACAGATCACCACTTAGCACTAATGTCCACAGATGACCACTTAACACTAATGTCCACAGATGACCACTTAGCACTAATGTCCTCAGATGACCACTTAACACTAATGTCCATAGATGACCACTTAGCACTAATGTCCACAGATGACCACTTAGCACTAATGTCCACAGATCACCACTTAGCACTAATGTCCACAGATGACCACTTAACACTAATGTCCACAGATCACCACTTAGCACTACTGTCCACAGATGACCACTTAACACTAATGTCCACAGATGACCACTTAGCACTAATGTCCACAGATGACCACTTAGCACTAATGTTCACAGATCACCACTTAACACTAATGTTCACAGATCAACACTTAGCACTAATGTCCACAGATGACCACTTAACACTAATGTTCACAGATCAACACTTAGCACTAATGTCCACAGATGACCACTTAGCACTAATGTTCACATATCACCACTTAACACTAATGTTCACAGATCACCACTTAGCACTTATGTTCACAGATGACCACTTAGCACTAATGTTCACATATCACCACTTAACACTAATGTTCACATATCACCACTTAACACTAATGTTCACATATCACCACTTAACACTAATGTTCACAGATCAACACTTAGCACTAATGTCCACAGATGACCACTTAGCACTAATGTTCACATATCACCACTTAACACTAATGTTCACAGATCAACACTTAGCACTAATGTCCACAGATGACCACTTAACACTAATGTTCACAGATCAACACTTAGCACTAATGTCCACAGATAACCACTTAGCACTAATGTTCACATATCACCACTTAACACTAATGTTCACAGATGACCACTTAACACTAATGTACACAGATCACCACTTAGCACTAATGTTCACAGATCACCACTTAGCACTAATGTTCACAGATCAACACTTAGCACTTATGTCCACAGATGACCACTTAACACTAATGTCCACAGATGACCACTTAGCACTAATGTTCTCAGATCACCACTTAACACTTATGTCCACAGATGACCACTTAGCACTAATGTTTACAGATCACCACTTAGCACTAATGTTCGCAGTTGACCACTTAGCACTAATGTTCACAGATCACACTTAGCACTAATGTTCACAGATCACCACTCAGCACTAATATCTACAGATCACCACTTAGCACTAATGTTCACATATCACCACTTAGCACTAATTTTCCCAGATCACCACTTAACACTAATGTTCACAGATCACCACTTAGCACTAATGTTCACAGATCACCACTTAACACTAATGTTCACAGATCACCACTTAACACTAATGTCCACAGATCACCACTTAGTACTAATGTCCACAGATCACCACTTAGTACTAATGTCCACAGATCACCACTTAGTACTAATGTCCACAGATCACCACTTAGTACTAATGTCCACAGATCACCACTTAGTACTAATGTCCACAGATCACCACTTAGTACTAATGTCCACATATCGCCACTTAGTACTAATGTCCACAGATCACCACTTAGTACTAATGTTTACAGATCGCCACTTAGTACTAATGTTTACAGATCACCACTTAATATGAATCACTACTTAATAGATGACCTAGGGTCATTGTCTGTTGGTGCTGCATAGGGGTGTCAAGTATGGGCATTTATCCAATCAGCTGTCAAGTAAAACTACTGAACGTAAACTTTTCAAGACATCACAAACAGCTAAAAACTTCTGGGGTTGACTGCGATGTCATGTAAAGGTTATATAATTAACTTCTTTAAACCGTCAAACGCAAACACACCGTGTATAAATGTAACGGAACATTGTTATACATGTAGTGGACAGAGGTGAGTTGAGTTGAGTTGAGAAAAGAACTGACATCAGTGCACTCCGGACATTCTAAATATGTGCTCCGTCCCCTCGTTCAACAGCCAGCGAAGAGTCAAACTACTAATCGTTCACACCGCTATCTGATTGAAGGTTCTCTTGGTCTTCACTCTCAGTTTTGAGAGTCTACCAGAACCCCTGCCAATCCCCTGCAATCTCTTCCTTTCGTTCTCAATCTTTTTCTCTTATTTTTCCACCTGTCCCACAGACGCGCGACCCCGTTTTTCTTGCCTATTGGTAATTGACCACCAAGAGGTCCATTCCCTGCCAGCCTATCAGCCTGTTTATTCCCCCGCATTACCGCATGGGCAGCGCAGCAGATCCAAACAATTCTCACAATTTGTGACCTCTGAAGTGAGGTGAGCAATTCCACAAGAAACATTCCCTTCTCCACCTTACTAAGCATACTTGAGTCTGTGACAAAGATACTGAGTGTTGCAGTGGTCTCATCAATCCGACAGAATGCTGCTGTGGCTGCTCCCACCTCCATTCTCATGCTGGAGGTCGTATCCCCATATGCCATAATCTCCTTTTTCAAGAATCGTTAATTAGCCTTCGCAATGAGACCCCAACCACTCCGTCTGTTTCTCACCAGTTGTAGTGGACAGAAAGGAGAACAAAGAGATTTAGCTAAAAAGAACGAAGTAGTGATGATCATTGGCTACTAATATATATCATTTATATCATAATATATTTGTGGGTGGCGAGTGTGTTTTGGTTGGGGGATCAGGTGAGGGCAGTGTGTGTGGGTGGGGGATGTGCGGGAGGGGGATGGGTCGGTTGGTGGGGTGTGTATGTGTCCCTTGGTGTGCGTGTGTGTGGGTAGGTGGGGGTGTGTATGTGTCCCTTGGTGCGCGTGTGTGTGGGTAGATGGGGGTGTTGTGTGGGTGTGGTGATGTATGGATAGATGTGAGATGGGCCTCATAACGTAGTAATTTGCCTTGTTTATGTTTACAACATTCATTTCACAATGTTTATTTTTTTCCTATGTAAATGTATAATGCTCTTGATGAACGAAAGACGAGTGATTGGAAGGGCCGAATGTAAGACGGGCCTGCGCGCCCAATTTGTGACCCTAATAAAGTTGATTTGATTTTGATTTGATTTATCATTGAGAGCAATGAAATAATATGGACATGCAGAACGACATAAAAGATTAGAACAGATAATTATGGAGGGAACTGGACCGACGAGGCGGGGAAGCGAGGGGCACAAAGTAGATGGACTCCATGTGTGACAGATAATTTACAAATGACAGCGACTGGACGGGGCTTATGATAACAAGAAATCTGGAATGACTTATGAAGGCGAACTTCTGACAAGGACAAATCGCTAGAGTTGATTTGTTGAGCCAGGTTTAATTGAGTTTAGCTGAGTTGAGTGGGGACGCAGAGGTGTTTCCAAGGCACCAGGGCCGGGTTATATACTGGCCAAGACCTATTGACGCGTCCTCGTCGAGCGTCCTGGGTAACAGGTCCCTCTGGGGTCCTGGCTAAAGTCAGTAGGATCGCCGATTCCTCCGAAGTCGGACAGTGTCTGCCTGTACGGCGAGGAACCACCAGTCTGCACACCAATAAGCCAGACATGGGACAACGGATACTCACGCAAACCTCAGGTCCTGTATGACATCACACTGATGTTGGACAACAGGATGCCTTCATCCGACATACAGGACTTCGCGTTGGAGCTCAAGCCAACGAACACAAGCAAGCAAGCAAGCTGAGTTGAGTTGAGTTGAGTACAGTTAGTTGAGCTGAGTTAACTGATTTAAGCCGAGATGAGTTGAGTCTAAAACCGATATCACAGTACTCGGGATATCCACATACGTTGTCCGCCCTCATCCTCAATAGCCAACGAAGAGTCCTAATAATGGTATGTGTCCGTCAAGTCTTTCTTTCTAAGTGTCGGCCAGATATTCGGCTCACTCGCTTCCACACCATCCTCTCCAGGCAATACACATTATCTATTCATCCATATTATACCCATGATCCCAAAGGGGTCAGACCACAATTGTGTTATCATGCGCCAATACACCGCCCAAGGATGTAAACCCGGCCAATCTGTCCACTAGATCGTTTCCCAGCACACCAGCATGTCCTTGGGAAAAGATGCCACAGATGCTCCCTGTCTTGTGTTTTATCTTTTTCTTCTGTAATTGAATCATGTCACTCAGCACTAAGCACCCCTCAGCGTGTTCAATGAGTCCGTTACAATCTCGAAGTGTGTGTGTGTGCTATCTGTACTCCAACCAGTGAAACCCCACAGTAACAGTCTGCATAAAAAGATTACCACTGGTGTCTGGTAATGCACTTCTTTAACATTGCAGTGGGGGGATTCAAGTTATAGCGAACAACCGAAACAAAAATAGGAATTGTTGAGTTGAGAACCGACATCACAGCAGTCTGGGCATTCCCATGCGTGCTCTGTCCTCATATGCAACATCCAGCTAAGAGAGCTAATACTAATGGAAACAATAGTAGTCTGAGTGTGGTACCGTCTGGCCGTACCTCGAAGTTTTAAATGTCGGCCATATCTTCTGGTATGTGAATTGTCATAACAGCAAGTCTATGTATTTGCTAACTTCAATGGTTTTCTCTTTTAAGAAGTCCTTCAATATCAGGTACATTGCTACTTCCTGTAGTTCTTTCCTACATTCTTGAGAAGACTAAGCTAGCAACTTCATCAGCCATGACTGTTTGTCACCATTCCATCTTGGAATCATCGTGTATAGTGTTACTTCCATGTGATCTTGCTAGAATTAGTTCTTGTTGTGGTCGACCTACAATCCGTGAAGTGTTTGTGTGCATGTATATATTTATCTCAGACTGTAACCCGGCGTCCTGTAAGTGATAGAGTTTATGTCTGTGAGCTCACATGATATCTGCCTTGTTCCACATTCCAACACTTGTATTAATAATATCGCTGCAGCTGTTTTACCTGATAATATGCTTTCGACTTCCACAGGCCGCTTGCAGCACCAAGCGAGCCAATCACGCTTACGCGGCAGTCGACTGCAGCGCCAGCGCCAAACTCTGCGCGGGAAACAAAGTTACTGATCTCCCGCAAGTGAGACTCTATTCCGGGGCCACCTGTTTGGGTCAGATGGAGGATCTTCGAAACATCACTTAAGACACCCTGCGACAGTATGTAGAAATGGCTCCAACTATGCAAGGATCACGGATGATGTCCTGTCCTTATCTCAAGGAGGAAGAGTAACTATAATAATTAAAATGTTGCGATCATTGTATTCACAACAGTTGCTGTCATTGTACGGACGACAGTTGCTATATTGTATGTATAACACGTGCTGTCCTCGTACGTACAACAGTTGCTGTCATTGCATGTGCAACATATGCTGTCATTGTATGTACAATATATGTTGTCATGGTATGTACAACAGTTGTTGTCAGTATGTACAACCGTTGCTCTCAGTATGTACAACAAATGCTGCCATTGTATGTACAACAATTGCTGTCAAAGTATATATAACAGCAGTTGTCACTATGCACAACTGCAGCTGTCAGAAGTACACTGACAGTAATCAACTGGTTTATAATATCGAAGGCACATTTATTTACATACACAAGCTGGAATATCTCTAATGCAGCACAGATCTGCAACACGGAAAATAAATGCAGATTGTATACTCCAAATCTAATTCAGATTTTGAACACATTTCTTTAGACTTAACAATAAAAACATTACTGAGATGAAACATAAAGTAAAGCTGCTTATACTCTACACCAGACTTGTATTCGTAATTATTTCATTGTCTCATTTGATATTACTTTTTGGAAACCACTTCCGTTCATCCTAAAGCACTTACTTTTATTAGCAGAGGCGCAGACATGATGTGTGTAGGCCTCAATAAATAATGTAGTTTGCCACTGATTTATTTATTGGCAGTGACCACACTGGTCGGCGACTGTAGCCATTGTCTCTATAGAGTGTCGGTGTATCTGTCGGCTGATTCCCAGATGTACCCACCACCTGCTCGTATGATTTCGCCTGACCCTAATCTGGAGGCTAAACGGGTAATCCATCCAGCCCAAGTTCCACAGGCTAGCGAAGAGAAGACGGTTCATGCTTCTCGTTTGGTAGGGGCTTTCTCTACCCCTCCACCAGTGAGGTTATCTTGAAAGAAGTTAACTCACAACGAGAACTGATTACTCGCATGTCAATGGATATTGGACAGTGACAGTCAGTGTTCTATTGGTAAAATTCATTAGCAGAGTCTTGGAATGTGATCAACATGGACCAATTGGTAAAATGGGCCACATCACAAAATTTGCTAAAAATTATCATGCACAGAGGGATGCAGAGGTGTTTCCAAGGCACCAGGGCCAGAATCCATACTGGCCAAGACCTACTAACACGTCCTAGTCGTGCATGCTGGGCAACAGGTCCCTTCGGGGTCCTGGCTAACGTAGTAGGATCGCCGATTCCTCCGAAGTCGGAGAGTGTCTGCCTGTACGTATGTCAACACACCAGTTCCCCACGAATGGATAATGATGTAGTTCAATATCAGCCTATTAAAAACGGTGTGATACAGGGATGTGTAATTTCTCCTCTTTTTTTCCCTTAACAGTGAAAATATTTTCAGAAATACAGAAGATATGACAGGAAT
>JACEFZ010013775.1:182500-222242 GCA_014155875.1 Cepaea nemoralis
TGTGTCAGTGATCAAAATGTCTCTGTACAACTGTGGACCATGTAGTGTTGTGTCAGTGATCAACATGTCTCTGTACAACTGTGGACCATGTAGTGTTGTGTCAGTGATCAACATGTCTCTGTACAACTGTGGACCATGTAGTGTTGTGTCAGTGATCAACATGTCTGTACGGCTGTGGACCATGTAGTGTTGGCTCAGTGATCAACATGTCTCTGTATGGCTGTGGACCATGTAGTGTTGTGTCAGTGATCAACATGTCCCTGTACAACTGTGGACCATGTAGTGTTGTCTCAGTGATCAACATGTTTCTGTACAACTGTGGACCATGTAGTGTTGTGTCAGTGATCAACATGTCCCTGTACAACTGTGGACCATGTAGTGTTGTCTCAGTGATCAACATGTCTCTGTACAACTGTGGACCATGTAGTGTTGTCTCAGTGATCAACATGTCTGTACGGCTGTGGACCATGTAGTGTTGGCTCAGTGATCAACATGTCTCTGTACGGCTGTGGACCATGTAGTGTTGTGTCAGTGATCAACATGTCCCTGTACAACTGTGGACCATGTAGTGTTGTCTCAGTGATCAACATGTTTCTGTACAACTGTGGACCATGTAGTGTTGGCTCAGTGATCAACATGTCTCTGTACGGCTGTGGACCATGTAGTGTTGTGTCAGTGATCAACATGTCCCTGTACAACTGTGGACCATGTAGTGTTGTCTCAGTGATCAACATGTCTCTGTACAACTGTGGACCATGTAGTGTTGTCTCAGTGATCAACATGTCTGTACGGCTGTGGACCATGTAGTGTTGGCTCAGTGATCAACATGTCTCTGTACGGCTGTGGACCATGTACTGTTTTCGTGTTCCAATGGTGTTGATTATCCACCGCCTGTGACCAAGGTAAATGTATAGTTGCATGGAAGTCTATCAATCTATTATCTGCTCTCAGGTGTACAGTGCCTCTTTTACTAATCCATGGTTACCCTAATGATTTGTATGTGTGTCGAGAAGCAGAGAGAGAGGGAGGAAGAGAGAAAAAAAATGAGAGCGAGACAGAATAAAGAGGGAGGGGAAAGAAGAGCGAGTATAAGAGAGAAGAAGAGAGAAAAAGAGAGATTTGAGAGTGAGAAAGAGAGAGATGGAGAGAGGAGAAATAGTGAGAGAGCGGGAGAGATATACTGAGAGAAAAAGAGAGGGAAAGACAGAAAGTTAGAGAAAGAGAGAGAGAGAGAAATTGAGAGTGAGAGAGAGAGTGATTTGGAATGAGAAAGATATATTGAGAGATATTGAGAGAGAGAGAGACAGAGACAGAGAGAGAGAGAGAGAGAGAGAGAGAGAGAGAGAGAGAGAGAGAGAGAGAGAGTTATTAAATGAGATATAGAGAGTGAGAGAGAAAGAGGGTGTTTGGGAGTAAGAGAGAAAGCTATGTTGAAAACGACCAAACGTACAAACGAACTTAATTTCAAAGGTTTATCAATTGGGCACGCAGGCCTATCTTACATCTTGCGTTCATCATTGTGCATTTTACATTTACATAGGAAAAATAAAACATGGTCAAATCAATGTTGTAAGCATAAACAATGCATAAGTGTAAGTGAGAGAGAAAGAGAGAGAGAGAGAGAGAGAGAGAGATAGAGAGAGACACAGAGTGATTGAGTGAGTGAGAGAGTAAGAAAGAGAGAGAGAGTGTGTGTTTGAGATGATAAAGATGTATTACGAATGAGAGAGATTTATTAAGAGAGATTGAGAGTGAAAGAGAAATATTGTGAGTGAGAAAGTGATATTTAGAGAGAGAGAATGATAGAAATGATAGAGAGGACTGACAGCAATGAGAATGTTTTATTGCCAGCTAGCTAACAGACAGCAACATGCCGACCGAGGTTTCTGTCTACTGTTGCGCAATTATAACAGAATAGTAAACAGATCACAAACACAACGTATAGTAAACGTGGTAGATTTATTTGTGAAGGTAGTAGCGGAGAATTGACAGAAGCATGCGTACTTGAAAATATCACAGATTTTAGAACTGTTAAAAGTATGAGGAATTAAAGGTTCACTGCATGACGATGCGCGTTGTTGCCCGGAATGTGTAAATATAGCACGCTTAGGAGATAGATAAATTGTCTTGTTACGAATAGAAATGTCCACAAGTTGTTGATTCTGGTTGCTGCTGTCATTCTTCCCTGGACGGCAGTTATCTGAAGCAGACAGTATTACCTGGGTGGACGAGTGCATGAAACCATACGAGTAGAATCAGACACCGGCGCCATTTCTACATACTGTCTCAAGATGTCTGCACTGAGGCTGTGCATGGTCTTCATCTCCCCAATGCAGAAGTTCTTGGAGTAGAGCCTCATAACGGGTACTTTACAGATGCCATTGTTGTAACAGAGTTGTGAGTTGGAAGAGCAGTCCACCCCAGCAAAGGCGTGGTTCTCTCGCTTGGTGTTGCTGGCCGCCTGTGGACAAACACAAGTCATCATTTAAACACGTAAGTGATGACATGGAGTCACCACGTTTCCTTCTACGGAGAGCTCAAATTAAGCGATTAGCCCCTCGATATCAACAAATAATGAAGAAAATACTTAATTGCCATTTTCAAAGTTAGGTGTCTGATTCATTCCGCTGGTCACGACAGTAATACTGATCATTCCCCATGTCAGACCAACTGGTGACTCCAAATGTGGATCGAACGAGTTTATGACGGAGGCATCAATAAGCTGCATTGTTGTCAATCCCCAGCGACACGTATAAGCAAAGGAAAGTCATGACCATTATCTTATGTTACGTGCTCTCTCCAGTAAAGATTTGCTATATCTTTTCTTGCGTTTTCCTTCAAATGTTGTGTTATGTTCTCACAAACCTCACAATAAACAGCAAAAATGTTAACAGTGAGTGAAAACTAAGGTACCTGGAAATCACCTTCGATAGAAGCCTGTCATTCAGGGATCATCTGGAAACAGTTATTAAATCTCGGAAGGGACTCAGTGCAGTGGAGATCATGTCAGCAATGGGCATGGAGCAGAGAATGTTGGTCATACTCTGTCAACTTCTGATTCTTTCAGTAACTGGGTATCGGTTGAGTCTGCTCTCAGCCTCCAAGAGTCAGTTGATGAAACTAGAGCGCACACAGAGATAAGCTATGCGGGTGATTTTGCTCTGTGCTAAGAGGTAAGTAATAGAAGAGTCTGGTGATTCGTGACGAAAGTTGGTGAAAGGTGTTAGTGCAGGAGAGCCTGACGTATGATACCGCAACATCTGGTCTGAGAATGGAAATGGGGGAAGTTAACGGCGGCGTTCCGCTGGCTGGAAGACAAGCAGCACACTCGTGTCTTAATCTTTAACTGATACATAAAGTATGATGCTGTTAAGCTGCAGGAATGCGAGAGTAGGGAAAATCTATCCCCAAGATGGCTGAGGAGTTACAGGCCTAGGAAAGACGCCAGGCGAGATACAGCAACATATGTTTGTCATATTTACGATGGGTTCCAGATGTGACAGACGACAATGGCAGCATCACTGGAAGGTGAGGATGCATTTAACAGAGTTAGATACGATCTCTTGATGCATCCCTTATGCAGATTGGTGTTAGTCTCTGAGTGGTGAATTGGATAGCAGCTACCGTAAGGTTTCTCTCGGAGTAGGTTCAAGGTCCTCATTATAACCCCCAGGTGTACCACAAGGATCAGCCATCTCACCTGTGAAAACCAATGTGTACACATGCAAGATTGCAATCACTGAGCACCAGGGATTGGATGCATACTGACATGTGCAGCTGCTGTCCTTGTATAGGCAGGGGAGAGACAGGATGCAACTATCGGAGGAGTGGCAGGAGACAGTAAATACAGTGATCGGCAGGTGTACACAGGTAAGTATAGTCAATAACCTAGATAAGGCGTCAATGTTACGGTGCTCTTTGGACGAGAGGATTGTTAATGCCATCTTAGGCTTACGGATATATGCTGAGTATGTTGATGTCGGGTCTGGAGTCAGCTCAACCTAGTTCACCTCATCTAAGCTCCACTATTGAACTCTTCAAGGCTGTTGCAATACCCTAATCTGAACCGCCATCTTAGTGACTGGGGGTCCTGTACAGCCTTGTTGCTAGCAGGAAGTGGTAAAGGAGAGCAACATACGTTATCTAGACACAGAGGGAGCATAAATGAGGATCACATATGACAGCTGCGGCGGCTCGCTGGATAGGAACATTTGCTTACTAATGATCTGGTTACAGATTCAAATCCTAATAGAAAGTCGCATATTAACTAATAAAAAGTCAGGTCTTAGTCAGATATGACTGAGCTACCGTATGACAGTAGACGGTACTACCTGCTTTCTGTTAGCGCCGAACGTTGGGCGGCGCTTACCAAACCCGACACCCCACATTGTGCTAACTGGCTTCGGGCGTAAGAGCGCAATTGGGAGGGTACAAGCCTTACCCTGGTGCGAGGAAATGCAACCTAAAGACAAAATGGCATGGCAGGGTAGTCCAGGCCCTAAGCCTTGGTTGGCGGCTGGTCTAGGATCAAAGTTCCGACAGGCGGACAGTTAGAGCATTGCTTTGCTGATCCGGCAGCTTCTGTAGCTTGTCTTGTTCCAGATGTAGAGGTGTTACCTTTCCTCTGGAGTGAACTAGGGAGGCCGAGAGAGGGATCATGCTGCATGGACAACACATGATCTCTATATTTTAGCCCAGGCTTTGTGCTATGGAGAGGCAATAACTCTATCCCTGGTCTTAACCGGTCTCGGAATCAAAGCGAGAGGCAACTGGTACGGGTTATAAGTCCCTGTCAATTGGCGTAGACATGGGGCGCCACGCGTTGCCTCTGACGGTGGGAGACACCTACAGGTATCACTGATCAGCTACCGCCCGCCTCAAGCTGGGCAGCCCCCGGCCAATTGGGTGTTGATCCGCCACAGCCTGCCTGCTTCAATGGGTGCTTGGGGCTAGGACAAAATCTAAATCGCAGGCTGTAAAACCAATGCAACCTGTACTAATAATTGGTTTAACAATTAGCAAAAAGAAGACACAGATTATGTCACAAGGTGCACATGACGTACCATCAATCTTTATTGACGACGCCGAACTAGAGATGGTAGACCATTTTACATATCTAGGATCAGTGGTAAATAGCAAATTATCCCTCGATCAGGAAATCAACTCCCGGATTGGTAAGGCAGCAACAACAATGAACAGGTTAAGAAAAAGAGTCTGAGAGAACAGGTAGCTTACTGCCAAAACAATAGTCCTAGTCTATTAAGCCTGTGTCCTTAGTACTCTTCTTTATGGCAGTGAAGCCTGGACAACTTACTCACACCAGGAGAACCGTTTAAACAGCTTTCATATGCGGTGTCTGCGAAGAATTATTGGTATTAAGTGGCAAGACAAAATCACAAATATTGAAGTATTGGAAAAATCAGGTTGTTTGGCGATGTTTTCCATGCTCAGTCTTCGTAGACGTAGATGGATGGGGTATCTTAGGAGGATGGATGATGGTAGAATATCAAAGGACATCTGTTTTGGTGAATTACAGATGGGTAAGAGATCTCAGGGTCGGCTCTACTACGATACAAAGATGTGTGTAAGCGGGACATGATTGATACAGGCATTGATAATGCACATTGGGAGCAAGTCACCGCTGAACGTGTTGCATGGAGGGCAAAGATCAGAAATGGAATAAAGATAAAGGAGAGAATTATTGCAGATAAGTCACACACCGAGCGTGTGAGAAGTAAGATGGTGCATGATGTGGAAATGACCACGTGTTCACATGCACCCACTGTACAGTGCCAATTGGCCTTATCAGTCACATTCGCTATCGCCATGGGTGATAGTTATTGTTCCTTTTTGAAGCACAAACTATCGTCTGTCAAGACGACAAGGTGCCAATAATATTAACTAATCCGATCTCCCAGGTCACCCCCGCCCTCAGGTTATCAGGAGATGTTCTGAGAAATAACAACTGTCGGGGTGATATAAACTACATCACTCAACACATGCGGGTTGATCTATACATCACTCAACACATGCGGGTTGATCTATACATCACTCAACTCATACTGGTTGATCTATACATCACCCAACTCATGCGGGTTGATCTATACATCACTCAACTCATGCGGGTTGATCTATACATCACTCAACTCATACTGGTTGATCTATACATCACTCAATTCGTGTTAGTTGATCTATACATCACTCAACTCATGTTAGTTGATCTATACATCACTCAACTCATGTTAGTTGATCTAGACATCACTCAACTCATGCGGGTTGATCTATACATCACTCAACGCATGCTGGTTTATCTACACATCACTCATCTCATGCTGGTTTATCTACACATCACTCAACTCAAGCTGATTTATCTACACATCACTCAACTCAAGCTGATTTATCTACACAACACTCCACTCAAGCTGATTTATCTACACATAACTCCACTCAAGCTGATTTATCTACACATAACTCCACTCAAGCTGATTTATCTACACATCACTCCACTCAAGCTGATTTATCTACACATCACTCCACTCAAGCTGATTTATCTATACATCACAACGCATGCTGATTGATCTACACATCACTCCACTCAAGCTGATTTATCTACACATCACTCCACTCAAGCTGATTGATCTACACATCACTCCACTCAAGCTGATTTATCTACACATCACTCCACTCAAGCTGATTTATCTACACATCACTCCACTCAAGCTGATTTATCTACACATCACTCCACTCATGCGGGTTTATCTACACATCACTCCACTCAAGCTGATTTATCTACACATCACTCCACTCAAGCCGATTTATCTACACATCACTCCACTCAAGCTGATTGATCTACACATCACTCCACTCAAACTGATTTATCTACACATCACTCCACTCAAGCTGATTTATCTACACATCACTCCACTCAAGCTGATTTATCTACACATCACTCCACTCAAGCTGATTTATCTACACATCACTCCACTCATGCGGGTTTATCTACACATCACTCCACTCAAACTGATTTATCTACACATCACTCCACTCATGCGGGTTTATCTACACATCACTCCACTCAAGCTGATTTATCTACACATAACTCCACTCAAGCTGATTTATCTACACATCACTCCACTCATGCGGGTTTATCTACACATCACTCCACTCAAGTTTGATTTATCTACACATCACTCCACTCAAGCTGATTTATCTACACATCACTCCACTGAAGCTGATTTATCTACACATCACTCCACTCAAGCTGATTTATCTACACATCACTCCACTCAAGCTGATTTATCTACACATCACTCCACTCAAGCTGATTTATCTACACATCACTCCACTCATGCGGGGTTATCTACACATCACTCCACTCAAGCTGATTTATCTACACATCACTCCACTCAAGCTGATTTATCTACACATCACTCCACTCAAGCTGATTGATCTACACATCACTCCACTCAAGCTGATTTATCTACACATCACTCCACTCAAGCTGATTTATCTACACATCACTCCACTCAAGCTGATTTATCTACACATCACTCCACTCAAGCTGATTTATCTACACATAAATCCACTCATGCGGGTTTATCTACACATCACTCCACTCAAGCTGGTTTATCTACACATCACTCCACTCAAGCTGATTTATCTACACATCACTCCACTCAAGCTGATTTATCTACACATAAATCCACTCATGCGGATTTATCTACACATCACTCCACTCAAGCTGGTTTATCTACACATCACTCCACTCAAGCTGATTTATCTACACATCACTCCACTCAAGCTGGTTTATCTACACATCACTCCACTCAAGCTGATTTATCTACACATCACTCCACTCAAGCTGATTTATCTACACATCACTCCACTCAAGCTGATTTATCTACACATAAATCCACTCATGCGGGTTTATCTACACATCACTCCACTCAAGCTGGTTTATCTACACATCACTCCACTCAAGCTGATTTATCTACACATCATTCCACTCAAGCTGATTTATCTACACATCACTCCACTCAAGCTGATTTATCTACACATCACTCCACTCAAGCTGATTTATCTACACATCACTCCACTCAAGCTGGTTTATCTACACATCACTCCACTCAAGCTGGTTTATCTACACATCACTCCACTCAAGCTGATTTATCTACACATCACTCCACTCAAGCTGATTTATCTACACATCACTCCACTCAAGCTGGTTTATCTACACATCACTCCACTCAAGCTGATTTATCTACACATCACTCCACTCAAGCTGGTTTATCTACACATCACTCCACTCAAGCTGGTTTATCTACACATCACTCCACTCAAGCTGATTTATCTACACATCACTCCACTCAAGCTGGTTTATGTACACATCACTCCACTCAAGCTGATTTATCTACACATCACTCCACTCAAGCTGATTTATCTACACATCACTCCACTCAAGCTGGTTTATCTACACATCACTCCACTCAAGCTGATTTATCTACACATCACTCCACTCAAGCTGATTTATCTACACATCACTCCACTCAAGCTGATTGATCTACACATCACTCCACTCAAGCTGGTTTATCTACACATCACTCCACTCAAGCTGATTTATCTACACATCACTCCACTCAAGCTGATTTATCTATACATCACAACTCAAGCTGATTGATCTATACATCACAAGTCAAGCTGATTGATCTATACATCACATGTCAAGCTGATTGATCTATACATCACAAGTCAAGCTGATTGATCTATACATCACATGTCAAGCTGATTGATCTATACATCACAACTCAAGCTGATTGATCTATACATCACTCAACTCATGCGGGTTATTCTATGCACAAACGGCACTAGCACCATATGACCATGGCGGGGAAGCAGGCCCTGGACTGTCCTCTACTTCCTTTATGTTAATGAGCATCCGATCGCTCCGATCACCCAAGATGGCACGGTGATATGCTTCAGTTTACCGAAACGCCAGTCACCAGACATGTGATAGCTGATCAAACATGTCAAATATCAGGTCAGCATGGCAGAACACAAAAGAGCGTTCGTTCTTAAACATCAGGTGTGCTGATGCCGAGGTGTCCAGTTCAACCCCTACAACGGTCAGTTGGACTAAACTATTGAATTGGGGACATAAATTACAAGTGCCTCTGAAGTCGGAGTGGGTTGACCTGATGGCGAGGGACACTGGTAGTAAGGAAAGCTAATCCACACGCAAAAATCATTCCGATGTACTAGAAATAATAGCTCCTATATAAACTACACTTGAGTTCAAAGTGAGTGAACGAAAAAAAAGAAAGAAAAAGAAAAGAAAGTAAGAGTAACACATCTTCAGATCCATCATATGACTGTTAACAGATTCAGTGCGAACAAAAAGTAAGTTGACCTAACAAACATGCACAGCGGAAAATGGGAAAGTCACACTTATGGCTTAAATGTTGATAATATGATAGCAAAGAATGAATTACCAAACACAAGAAGTAGATTGTGAGCTTTACTAGAACACGTTTACAAGAAACAATACAGCACGTCTACTAGCATATTAACAAGAATAATATGGCGCTGGGCAATACCTGTGATTCTGGCATCAATGACCTTTAGCCAATCGACCCGCTTGATCCATACCACCCGTTCTTTACATCCACATCAAACGATAAGAGCTTAAGGCGCATTCAGCCAAACAGGGAGTCAGGTAATTAACCTTTGTATTTTCATGTAGTGTTTTTCATTTACTTGTGTTTCTGTTTGTGTTTGATTGTTCTGTGCTGACGAAGGCTTTAGCCGCAACGTGCATTTTGTTTCTTGTATTCGTGTTCTAGTCAAGCCCACAATCTACTTTTCGTTTTCTAGTGACTCATCCATTGCCTTTTTAATCTTTACTGCAATTCCCCTTAGTCTTCTTATTAATATGGCAGCAGACGTATTGCATATCAAATTAAAGGGGGTTGTTTAGGGAAAACAACTGTATATAAACCCATGACAGTTAAGGGAATTCGCTTAAGACGATTAATCGTCCCATGGTAGGTCATCAGTTAAGAAATATTGTGGGCGAAGATACACAGAAAACAGAATATGTTGGCTGTATGTGATTTTCTTGGCAAGTTTAAGTTCAGTAATTTGCCATTGATTTCTGAACGATCGGAACCCATACCATTTTACAAAATACCCACCGCAATGCGGTCTGCTACCAATTCCCCTCCAGGTGTATTTCAAACGCGGTATGTGAGATTACGAACTGCGTCTGTATCCTCTACGCCACGAAGCCGACAGATACACATAAACAGCCTGGACGTTAAATCTTTAGAATATTGACTGTTGTCGAGAACAGACCACACAATCACATTCACAAGCTGAGTTCAACATGCAGAAGAAATAACATAAACATACACACACTAATACGGAAGCATAATAGGCTAGCGGTTCTCCTGGTCCATCACATGTACAGATAAATAACTCACTACTATAGCAAGTTACGAGTAAATAATTTGAACATCAAGAAAGTTTGATCACATAAAATGAAAGAATATACAGAAAAATCAAAATCAGATGTCAAAACGCGAGTGCCCTTATAAATCAACTATTATCCATACTCGTTCATTCATTCCTTCATTTATTCATTCAGTAGCATGTCCTTTGCAGAACCTCGCTCCCATAACGATCTTTCAGAAAACCTCTGGATCATAAGCAAGATGTCCTACGTTCGATACACCCATCTAGAGATCATCCGCTACATCCTGCCACATTTTTTCACGCTCCATCTTAGTCTGACACATGTAATTTCCTTGTTAACACCGTCAGGAATAGCTCAATTATCACAATTACTAGTACTGGTCCCTGTGTCACACTCTTCCCGAGTGTTATCTGATCTGCCTAGCCTGGGGTCTCACCACCATATCTCTTTCTTATTAGATTTTCTATCATGGTTGTTAAGGTTTCTTGGCAAGTTTTGAAGAAGGTAGTTTGCCATTACTTTCTTTCTGGGCAGTGACTGTACAAGCCGGTGGCCATAACTATTGTCTCAACTGATGTCATGAGCTATAACTTGAATCATGTCAGAGATAATCTGCCTATCGCCGCAGAGTGCAGACCATAACCAACAACAATCTGCTCTCACACTCCATCCACCACCTGCTTCCGTGGCTTCACGTAACCCTGATTGGGGAGGAAAGGGGGGGGGGGATATGCTAAACGGGTACTCTACCTTGCTCAAGGGTGTCATTCTGAAATATCAATACATACCTACGTCGACAAAACGATACGTAATAACTATCATTTTCACAAACACCCAATGCTATCAAATCAAACTTGAACATTATCCAAAATCACACATTACAAACTGGTTTACCGATTTTCAACTTTAAACAACTGCTGTATAATTATTCACTTATATTTATTGTAGTACACAACATAAAGTCCATAGTACAAACTTGGTGTGGGGTGTGTGAAGTATTACAACAATCACATCTGTCAGGATTTAGTGTATGGAGGAATATGTTGTCAATCAGAGAACGGTCAGCGCAGGCATCGACAGTTAAATAGTATGCATAAATGTAGGTTCACGTGTAAGTGTGTACACTATCAGTTATCAGTTATCAGTCAGTTATCAGTTATCAGTTGGGGTATCTTCGTTGCACTCCGGACATGTCCATAGGTGCTCAGATCCTCCCCCCAGCATAAGCATCAGCGTCCGGTGGCTAATAGTGCCAGTTCTGTGTTGGTTGACGAGGCGCTTTGTTTTCCCGATATACCTCTCGCGTCTGGCTGTGCCGATTCTTACTCCCAGGTCTTGCATCCTGGACAGCGATGTGGAATCACTGACGTCAAAGTCCTCTGTTCTCGCCATATCTTTCAGGACGTTAATAACATCGGCACGATCCATGGGCTGGCCATCTGCAGGGGGTGCAGAGCCAGCCAGTTTATTAGCTCGTTCATTTCCCTCGACTCCCGCATGTCCCGGGAAAAAGATGAAGGTGACTTTACGGACAACAGACTTCCGCAGCGAATCAGTCCACTGTCTACGTACAGATCCAGCTTCGACCTTCTGAATCATGCTCATTGAATCACTTAGTACACACACGTTGGTATAATGCTGTGATTCCAGCCATATGAAAGCCTGTGTAACTGCCATCACCTCCATCGTCATGCTGCTCGTGGTCATAGAGTGTGCACCACTGAATTCTTGAACGGTTCGGCCCGCCGAACGGGCTGTAAATTCCCACGCACTTCTCTGCTGCTTTACAACAGATCCATCTGTATAGATGAGCACTTCGGGGCTATCTGAGTGTTCATAGATGAGCGCGTTAACCTCTGCATTGACAGCGGCAGGGTTCCTGCACTCTGCACCGTCTGTCGAGTGTGATAATGCAGGAGAAAGTGCACCTAAAAGCTGGAGGCACCGGCACCCATTCCTTGCCGGGGTTGATACTGGTAAGACTGCAGACCTGTCTGACGACATCTTCCGCCCGACCCATCCATGATTTGCCCCTCTTTAGCCTGTCACCCTTTTCTCTGAATATAGCGTCATGCAGAGGGTGCCGCTCATCTGCATATATTTTCAAGTATGCTCGAGCTCTCCAGATCTTGATCCTGTGTTCCATTGTCGGGAAGTCAAGGAGGTATCTCATTGCTACACAGCTGGTGTCTCTCGTGCAGCCCAAAATGATGCGCATGGCTTCGTTTTGTACCTTTTCAAGTCTTCCAATCTGTGTAGGGCTGACAGTGAGGATGGCCAGGGCATACTCGATGCGTGAAAGCACAAGTGTGTGTACACTATACTTAACTCACGTCTGTTGGGGTTCTTAATATATACGTATAAGAAATAGGAAGGTGGCTCTGTGAGCTGACCATCCAGTCGCCTCCTTTTCAATTGTAACTACATGACCGAATACATAAAAGCATTCCTTGGGATACCAAGTTCAGCTAATCTTTAATTATCTTTGAACGAGGGCAAAACCAGGTGCTTGAGTAACCGGGGGCTTTCTATTGATTATAATTAGTAGAGACTTTAGTCCCAGTTAAATCTCATTGTTCTCGGGGGATGGGATTGCAACCATCGCTTACACCAAACGACTAGAGCGTACATCAAACAGCCAGCGCGTACATCAGATGACCAGCGTGAGCGGAACACCAATCGACAGTTGGCCTAATTGCGATGCCGTGTGTCTCATTTGCGTAAAAGTACCCGCCAACCTCGTCAAATACAGACCTGATAACACCCATGTTGTAGGTTGACCCGAGACGCACAGAACCTGGCGACCAATCATTAATCGAGATCAGTCATCTTCTCCCGGAAGTGGTCCACAACTTCAGCGCAACATCCTGCACTCACTCTCCCAGACATTGCAGGCATCAAACTCCGAGAAATCAGCTAATTAACTTGGAGGATGTGATCACCGTCAAACATTCTTCACATCAGGACCCAATCTTTCCCCTCTGTCTCTCCGGCCCAATCTTCCTATCTGTCCTTCCTGATCTTCCCATCTGTCCACCTCAATCGTTCTCATTGCCCATCCCAATCTTTCTCATTGCCCATCCCAATCTTTCTCATTGCCCATCCCAATCTTTCTCATTGCCCATCCCAATCTTTCTCATTGCCCATCCCAATCTTTCTCATTGTCCATACCAATCTTCCTCGAGTTCCACCTAAAGGTTCTCAATGCCCATCCCAATCTGCCTCACAGTCCATCACAACATTCATCACTTGTCACCCCTATATTCCTCACTGCCTAGCATAATTTTTTTTATTGTCCAACCCAATCGCCCTCACTGGCTTGTTAAATGTTCCCCCACTGTCTTGTTCAATGTTCCCCCACTGTCTTGTTCAATCTTCACCCACTGTCTTGTCCAATCTTCCCCCACTGTCTTGTTCAATCTTCCCTCACTGTCTTGTCCAATCTTCCCCCACTGTCTTGTCCAATCTTCCCCCACTGTCTTGTTCAATCTTCCCCCACTGTCTTGTTCAATCTTCCCCCACTGTCTTGTCCAATCTTCCCCCACTGTCTTGTCAAATCTTCCCCCACTGTTTTGTCCAATCTTCCCCCACTGTTTTGTCCAATCTTCCCTCACTGTCTTGTCCAATCTTCCCTCGCTGTCTTGTCCAATCTTCCCCCACTGTTTTGTCCAATCTCCATTACTGTCTTGTCCAATCTTCGTCACTGTCTTGTCCAATCTACTCCCTCGCTGTCTTGTCCAATCTACTCCCTCGCTGTCTTGTCCAATCTCCCTCACTGTCTTGTCCAGTCTCCCTCGTTGTCTTGTCCAATGTCCCTCACTGTCTTGTCCAATCTCCCCCGCTGTCTTGTCCAATCTCCCCCACTGTCTTGTCCAATCTCCCCCACTGTCTTGTCCAGTCTCCCCCGCTCTCTTGTCCAATTTCCCTCACTGTCTTGTCCAATCTCCCTCACTTTCCAAGGTGTAACCCTGTCACACCGGCTCGTCGATCAGTCGATAACGCTACAATACCAGTCAAGTGGCGATTGTACATGTATTGTGTAAATGCACATTTGACTCTGTGATATAAATGTGCAGGGATGAAACGATACTGATGTGTACAAGACTTCAGCAAAGTCATACAGCAAGCTACAGCAGAAGCAGTAACCAAGCAGCTCCATTTATCTACACCCAGGCGCATCCTCGAGCGTGTCAGGAAGCTAGGAATAAACCTCACTGGAACGCCTTCTCTTCCTTCCCATTAGTATATAATAAATCGGAAAGATGGGCTGGCCTTTCGGACAAGCAATCTAGTAGAAGCAAGTGTTACACTAAGACAATGTGACGTCCTTGATCTTTAGCAAACATCACAGGCAGCAGTGCAGCACGGTTCATTTGACGAACGAAGATAATTTCAAACCTGGACACTCTAATATATTAGATGTAGGTAGCACGCTTCTCTTTCGTTTTTTACAAATCTCTCAATAAATTCATGGGCATAATGCTCTGCCTTTCATATTTGCGACCAGCAGTCTAAAGCATTTCATCCCACACACGACTAGCTGTTGTTTATCCCTCTTGGCATAGATCATGACTGGCATTAGATACGTTGGGAGAAAATAATGCATATCTGTCAGTTTGACTTCAAACAAAATAGCTAAGTTAGTTTGTTATTCGTTAGTCGAGGTGCAAACTTCACGGCAATGAGTCACACCATAATGCTCCACTCATGTAAAAGTGAATATCACACAAAACGCCCCTCACTGTCCCATGGGAAAAGTGGAACAAACAGTAGTCCTGACAAATAGACAGCAGACACAGGTATAAATAAGGTCACTGCCAGAATGCTAACACAACAGTCCTCCACTAAAATTACAGTGCATCGCCAGTGGAAGCGGCATCACTAGAAAACCAACAGTTACACACCCATTATTGCATACATAAGGCACAGCTTGTTAGTTCAGCAACCTGTCATCCGCCATTTTTCTGAACAAACATTTAGATGGGGAAGTAGCTGAAGAACAATTAGAGTTCCGCAAAATCAGCCGCATCAGAGAAGCAATAATATGTTTGAGGATGTTAATTGGAAAATAAATAGAAGTTTAGAAAAATATGTATGTCTGATCTATATACTAAATGAAAGCTTTTGACAGAGTAAAACATGAACGACTAATTACGTGCCTTCAAGAAATAGTAGACAAAAACGGACATCAGACTTATTAGTAATTTGTACTGGGAACAAGTGGCCACAATTCGATGTGGAAATAATTATTCGTTGCCCATAGAGATAACAAGTAGAGTCCGCAGGGATGCGTGTTGTCTCCAAGCCTCTTCAACCCATACACAGAAAGAATTGTTAAACAAGTCGAAAAGCCTGGACTTAACATCAATGGAAGAATCATAAACAATCTTTAGGTATGCTGACGATACCGTGTTACTAGCAGAAAGCGAGCAAGAGTTGCAAGACCCAGTGAAACAAGTGAACAGACATAGTGCAGAATGTGGCTTAGATATTAACATCCTAAACACGAAAACTGTGATAATTAGTAATGGAAAGGAAAGGTCATCAAGGGAGATACTAGAATAAGTAACACGTTTCTCTTATCTTTGACATATAATAGCAGATGATGGTAGAAGTGAAATAGACATCACAAAGAGAATAGGAATGGCTAACAATGCTTTAAACAGCATGAAATCAGTATTAACATCTAGAGAAATGTTTTTTTGTTTATTCGCATATCCTTTCACAGGACATCGCTGTCGACAGCAGCATCTTTCAGCTGTCTGTTGATTTCTTGGCAAGATTACGCCCAGTAGTTTGCCATTGCTTTCTGAGCGACCGGCTCAGTTATCCCGCAAGTCACCAGCGGGGGACGAACCGCTGCCAGTTCTCGCCCGCTACGAGACTCTGCGTGATAAACGGGATTACGAAAAAAGTGGTGTAACCCCTCCGCCAGAGAGACCGGCCTAGAGAGATTAAGGCATTAAAAATGAGAATTGTCAAATGTTACGTATATTCGACACTACTGTATGGCGCGGAAGTTTGGGCATTGAACAAGAAATTAGAAAATCGAACAGAGGCCCTCGAGATGTTGATATACAGACGAATGTGTCGTATTTCATGGAAACAGAAACAATCAAATGCAGAGGTTCTAGAAAAACTGGGAATGAAGAGAGAGTTGATGAAAGAAATAAAAAAGAGGCAAGGATAATGTTTCGGCCACGTTAAAAGGAATAACAATCATAAAAATCATACTGTAGGGCAAGGTTGAGGGAAATCGAGCAAGAGGTTGATAACGATACAATTAGGGAGATAACATAAAGAGATTGATGAACATCAGTCTGACAGAATGTACAGTCAGACGAGAGACAGACAGTGTTTGAGATCAATTGCAGCCAACCTTCATTGTGGAGGTTGATTGAGTTTCCAATAAAAACAACTGCAGACAGATGCAATATCGTTCCACATTAAATCCGCAGCTCACAGTGTCGCTCCATGCATTTAGCTCAGTAGCTGGGCGACTGAACTATGCAATACCATTCCAAAATCAGCGACACAAGTAAGCAAACCGTAGCCAGAAATAAACACACTTCAAAGGCCTTAACATCTGAACTTATAATTGGACCGTAAGTGTTCAGAATAGGTGAGTGCAACTTGGTGAAAGATCTTACACATCTGGACTTAACCTGAGGGAGAGAATTAACTCCACAGGCACTGGGGGATTTGCCCACAGGCCGTGACATGCCAGCTGATGGCGTCTGTCTACTGGTGACCAAACATAAAAGAAGATGTCATCAGACAGGTCTGCAGTCCTACCAGTATCAACCCCGGCAAGGAATGGGTGCCGGTGCCTCCAGCTTTTAAGTGCACTTTCTCCTGCATTATCACACTTGACAGACGGTGCAGAGAGCAGAACCCTGCCGCTGTCAATGCAGAGGTCAACGCGCTCATCAATAAACAGACAACCCAGAAGTGCTCATCTATACAGATGGATCTGTGGTAAAGCAGCAGAGGAGTGCGTGGGCATTCACAGCCCGTTCAGCGGGCCGAACCGTTCAAGAATACAATGGCTCACTCTTCGTGACCACGAGCAGCATGAAGATGGAAGTTATAGCAGTAACAAAGGCTTTCACATGGCTAGAATCACAGCATTATACCAACGTGTGTGTACTAAGTGATTCAATTAGCATGATCCGGAGGGCGATGCAGGATATGTGCGTAGACAGTGGACTGAGTCGCTGCGGAAGTCCATAGTCCGTAAGGTCACTCTTCTTCTTCGTCCCGGGACATGCGGGAGTCGAAGGAAATGAACGAGCTGATAAACTGGCTGGCTCTGCACCCCCTGTAGATGGCCAGCCCATGGATCGTGCCGATGTTATTAACGTCCTAAAGACACGTCGAGAACTGAAGACTTTGACGTCAGTGAATCCACATCGCTGTCCAGGATGAGAGACTTGGGAGAAAGAATTGGCATGGCCAGACGCGAGAGGTACATCGGGAAAACGAGGTGCCTCATCAACCAACACAGAACTGGCACTATTAGCCACCGGACGCTGATGCTTATGCTGGGGGGGGGGGGGGGGGAGGATCTGAGCATCTATGGACCTGTCCGGAGTGCAATGAAGATACCCCAACTGATAACTGATAACAGAACGATATACAGATAACAAACACAACGTATAGTCAATGTAGGAGATTTATTTGTGAAGTTAGTAGCGGAGAATTGGCATCTTCATGCTTACTTGTTAATATCAGAGATTTTACAATCTTTAAAAATCCAAGATTGAGTGACATGACGATGCGGCATGTTGTCCAGGGTGTACACACATAAGTAAGCCTGGCAGATCCATTGTCTTGTTTCGAAATATCCACAATTTTATTTTCTAGTTGCCGCTGTCATTTTTCGCAGGGCTGCAGTTTTGTCACAAGTATTACCTAACTGGACGAGTACATTTAACCATACGAGTGCAGTCTGACACTGGCGCCATTTCTACATACTGTCGCAAGATTTCTGAACTGAGGTTGTGGACGGTCTTCATCTCACCAATGCAGTAGTTCCGTGAGTAGAGCCTCATAACGGGAACTTTACAGATACCGTTGGTGCTGCACAGACTGGGGTTGGCGACGCAGTCCACTCCAGCAAAGGCGTGGTTCTCTCGCTTGGTGTTGCTGGCCGCCTGTGGACAAATAGGCCATAGTTTACATGGGTCAGTGATGACCAGGCGGCACCGTATTTTGTCGTCGGAGATAGATAAGGAACAAGTCTGGTACAGATGAGGAACAAGTCTAGGATAGATAAGGAACACGTCTAGGACAGATGAAGAACACATCCTGGACAGATGAGGAACAAGTCTAGGACAGATGAGGAACAAGGCTGGTACAGATAAGAAACAAGTCTAGGACAGATAGATAAGAGACAAGTCTAGGACAGATGAGGAACACATCTAGGACAGATAAGGAACAAGTCTAGGACAGATGAGGAACACATCTAGGACAGATAAGGAACAAGTCTAGGACAGATGAGGAACACATCTAGGACAGATAAGAAACAAGTCTAGGACAGATGAGGAACACATCTAGGACAGATAAGGAACAAGTCTAGGACAGATGAGGAACACATCTAGGACAGATAAGAAACAAGTCTAGGACAGATAAGGAACATGTCTGGTACAGATGAGGAACAAGTCTAGGACAGATGAGGAACACATCTAGGACAGATAAGGAACAAGTCTAGGACAGTTGAGGAACACATCTAGGACAGATGAGAAACAAGTCTTGGACAGATGAGGAACAAGTCTTGGACAGATGAGGAACAAGACTAGGGCAGATGATGAGCAAGTCTAGAACAGATGAGGAAACAGTGTGGGCCAGACGAGGAACAAGTCTAAGACAGATGAGGAACACATATAGGACAGATGAGGAACACATCTAGGACAGATGAGGAACACATCTAGGACAGACGAGGAACAAGTCTAAGACAGATGAGGAACACATCTAGGACAGATGAGGAACAAGTCTAGGACAGATGATGAACAAGTCTAGGACAGATGAGGAACACATCTAGGACAGATGTGGAACAAGTCTAGAACAGATGAGGAAACAGTGTGGGCCAGACGAGGAACAAGCCTAAGACAGATGAGGAACACATTTACGGACAGATGAGGAACACATCTAGGACAGATGAGGAACACATCTATGACAGACGAGGAACAAGTCTAGGACTGATGAGGAGCAATTCTAAGACAGATAAGAAAGCAATTGTAGGACAGGAGAGGACCAAGTTTAGGACAGATGAAGAACAAATCTAGGAAAGGTGAGGAATAAATCTAGGACAGTTGAGGAATAAGCCTAGGACAGATGAGGAAGTAGTCTAGTGCAGATGAGGAACAAGTGTAGCACAGATGAGGTATAATTCTTAGACAAACTAACGTATGCTGGTTGGGGGTCAATGCTTGATCTGTTGATATATGGCTGAAGAAGAAGACAAATATACTAGATATGGAGAGATATGGCTGAAGAAGAAGACAAATATGCTAGATATGGAGAGATATGGCTGAAGAAGAAGACAAATATGCTAGATATGGAGAGATATGGCTGAAGAAGAAGACAAATATGCTAGATATGGAGAGATATGGCTGAAGAAGAAGACAAATATGCTAGATATGGAGAGATATGGCTGAAGAAGAAGTCAAATAATGCTAGATATGGAGAGATATGGCTGAAGAAGAAGACAAATATGCTAGATATGGAGAGATATGGCTGAAGAAGAAGACAAATATGATAGATATGGAGAGATATGGCTGAAGAAGAAGACAAATATGCTAGATATGGAGAGATATGGCTGAAGAAGAAGACAAATATGCTAGATATGGAGAGATATGGCTGACGAAGAAGACAAATATACTAGAAGCATCTCTCTGATGACTACATGACGGTGGGCCATTTTTTTCTAATCCCTAAAAATGACGACATGGGTTTTGTAACTGAAACGCGCAAAATCAGTTCCAAATACAGACTGTTACAGTGAGCACAGACCGATTATAGTCACAGTGAAGGTAACGATAAAGAAAGTCAAGTATACACTAGGAAACACTAAATGTGATCTGTGTACATTGAAAGATGACAAGGAAATAAAAGCCAATTTTAACATGGAAGTAAAGACAAGATTTGATATATTATCTGATCTAGAGATCCTATTTCAAGATATGAATAATCAATGGGAAATGTTGAAGAATTCAATAAGTTTGGCTATAGAAACAGCTATTCCGCAATTAAAGATAGTAGGTCGAAATAAATTGATGACTGAAGAAATTTTACAACTAATGGAAACATGAAGACGCAACACAAATAATTCTGACAAGTGTGAAGAGGTACACAGAAAAGTCCAAATATTATGTAAAGAAGCAAAAGAAGAATGGCTTTTCAAAAAATTGCATAGACATTGAAAAAACAACACAACAATAAAATTACCAAATTAATGTACACAAGAATTCAGGAGCTTGTACTTCAAAAGGCTGCCAAAAGTCAACAGATGGGACAATCATAATAGAAACAGATTACATGTATGGTCAGATTATGTGAAAATAACAGAGGAGAAAAGTACGATATTGGAAATAATAATGAAGGACCATTAATTTTGAAGATGGAGGTTCAGAATGTTCTTAACCATATAAAAACTGGCAAGACCTCCGGTTCAGACAACATCACAACAGCAATGATCAATGCCTTAGAAGAACATGGGATAGATCAAGTCACCAGACTGCTGAACACAATAGATGATACTGGAGATATGCATCATGAATTATGTAATTCTATATTTATTGCAATCCCAAAAAAATCAGACGCCTTGGAATGTGATAAACATAGAACAATTAGTATAATGAGTCACATTACGAAGATTTTGCTAAGAATTATCACGCAAAGAGTTAGGAAGAAAATACAACCCGAAATAGGTGAAGAACAATGCGGGTTTGTAGAAGGCAGGGGTACAGTAAATGTATATATGCTAAAAACATTAACTGAAAGTTCTATAACAGCAAAGACCTAAATCTGTGCTTTATTTACTAAACAAAGGCTTTGTATAAAGTAAGACATGTCAACATGGTAAAAAATCATAAGGATTGACAATGAAGTAGGTTAATATCAGCCTATTAAGAGAGGTATGAGACAGGGATGTTTAATGTCTCCAGATCTGTTTTCTGTGTACAGTGAAAATAGTTTCACAATTATAAGACATTAAAGGAATCATCATTAGAGGAAGGAACACCAATAACATTAGATATGGGGATGATACAGTATTGATTGCAGACAATGAACAGGATCTGCAACATGTAGTAGATGCGGTTGTTGCAAACAGTGAACAACTAGGATTATAATTAAATTGTAAAAAGGACACAGATTATGGTCGTGACTAGGAAGAAGGAAATATCACAATGTAGTATATAAGTAAATAAGCATATTCTTAAACAAGTGAACCGATACAACTATCTCTGAACAGTCATAATATCTGATGGGAGATGCTTTGAAGAGATGAGAACAAGAATTGCGAGATAACCTTTTGCAAGGTGAAAAATATACTGATCAATAAAACATAATGTAATTTGCAATGAGAAAAAAAAATTGTTTAGGAGCTACATAGAACCTGTAATTTTGTATGGATGTGAAGCGTGGACAATAAACAGTCAAGATGAAAAACATCTGATGTCTGTGGAATTATGTCTTCTGAGGAAAATGCGAAAAATGCCATGAAACAATGAAAATCGTAAGCTGGTTAGAGCAATTACGCGTAGACAGTGAAAACTTGTTGGTCAGTTTATGAGAAGAAATGCATTGGATAACTTGGAGACAACTGGCAAAATCGAAGGAAAGAGAACAAATGGAAGGCAGAGAAGTAAATACCTGGATGGCTTGACCACGTTATATGGCCGAGACAAGAACATAGATGATCCACGACTCTGGTGATTGAGTAAGATGTCGAGATATGACCGCCCACTTTTACCGACATGGTACGTATGAATGAATTGGAATGCTGCAGGAAACATTCTGATAATGTAGACTACCCAGACAAATAAAAACTTCACTCAACGAGGTGAGAGCTTCCAAGAATACTGGCTCAAAAAAGCTTAATTTTTCGGAAACTGAACACCTTTGGCCATATCATGACTGTGACTTGGGAAGAACTGTGTTGGAGATCATGGCACTCGTGTCAAGTGGCAGGGGTCAAATATCGTGACCATCTGGCGAGCAGAGTAGTCTGCTAGTCATTGTGGATCCTCTATAGACAAACACGGGTGGTGGAATCAGTTGCCAAAGTGTGACGATCCATGCATGCTTATACAGACTCGGACATCCTGCATCACATCACATCATCATTCGGTGTCTTGCCAGCTGGCGTGGGTGTACATGCTCCTCCACAAATTGCTATCTCCGACGGCATGGATTCATTCACGTGTTGACTCCCTTCCCCGGGGTAAGCGCCTGTCTTACTTAGTTGTCGTGTCCACCCGGTGGCTAAGGGTGGAGTGGCTTAGATATTTTGTCTAGAGGCTAGCTGTGAATATGTTGAATAAGCAACCGTGGACCAACACAGGCGGTGGCCACTGAGAGGAGGTAGGTAAGTTGGTGGGACATTTATCGCAATAAAATACCTCAACACTCTTTGAAGTGGCGATCGGAGGGCAAGAGGCGTCATATATAACCTCTTCCCACCTGCTGCCTTGCAGGGTCTGTCTTTTAGACAAAGGCTGATGGAGTCATCCATAAACACATCCACGGAAGTTAAGAGGAAACCACCGCTGTATTTTCCCAAGACAGGCATGCCTCATTATAGATAATCTTCACTAAAACATGAAAGCTATGGGAGTCGTCCCTAATTCAAGCCATAAAATGTTGTTTCCGCAATGAAGATTGGCTGCAATGGATTTGCAACATTGTCTCACGCTTTCATTGTACATTCTGTCAGATTTGCAGTTCGTCTATCTCTTTATGTTATCTTCCCACTTGTTTTGTTGTCTTCCTCGCGATCTCTTGCCTTTAACCTTATCCGTCAGTATAGTTTTCATAAGAGTGTTAGTCTTGTAATGTGGCCGAAATATTTCACTTGCTTGTTTTTTTCAATTCTTTAATCACCCTCTTTTCATTCTACGTTTTTTTTTCTACAACCTATGTATTTGATTGTTTTTGTTTCCATGAAATATAATGTATTTTCTTGTATATCAACATCTCCAGGGCCTCTAATCAACTTTCTATTTGCTTGTTCAATGTTAAAACTTTCGCGCCATACAATTGCGTTGAATATACATACCATGTGACAATTCTGTTTTTAATCCGCTGTTAATCTTTCTAGGTGTTAATACTATTTTCATGCTGTTGAAAGACCATTTGGCCATTCCTATTCTCTGTTTCGATTTGTGTTTATGTTTCACTTCTGTGATCATCTGTTATTACGTGTACAAGATAGCAGAAACGTGTTACTTGTTCTAGTATCTCCACGTTTACTGTGCTGTTCATTGATGGCTTCTCCTTTTCCCTGCTAATTATAATAGTTTTCGTGATTTGGATGTTAATACCTAAGCCACATTCTTCACTAGCCTGCTTACTTGTACCATTAAATTCTGTACTCTTGCTCGCTTTCTGCTGGTAGCATACCTAAGATCTTACCTAATTGACGTGAACAAGAAAGCGATTACTAGAATGTGGTGTCCTTATAACCTACGGTGTGACGCATCAAAACTGCCTCCTGCTCATCTACATCCAGAGTTATGCTTGCTAACTGCCTCCGGCTCAACTACAGTCAGAGTGACGCTTGCTAACTGCCTCGTGGTTATCTATTCAAGTTCCCATGAAGCCGCATATGTTTATTTTTTTTAACATTTAAAAAAAATTAAAATGACCTGGGAATCAAGGCAGAGCGGACGTATCATATATCCCAAGAAATGTCATTTACACCCCCCCCCCCCCCCCCCAAACAAAAAAAAAAAACGGGAAGAAGAATTGTACGAATCTTGCAGACACTTCTCTGCAACTCGATCGTTCAAGTCAGCAACCGATCAAAAGTGGAGATCAAAGGAGGGGAATCTGCCCGAGCATTAGTGATGCGTACGTTTAGGTGCGTGGCTGGGGAACGCCCTGACCATGGAACCATTGTATCTGATACATGACGTCCGCCTCAATGGGGCAATATACCTACACTACAGAAGCGGACATCTTTGTTATGGGAAGATAATTGGTCAGAAAACACTAGTCGACACCTTATCATCAAAAGCTCTTTTCCACAGGAGAAAATCTCTATAACTTATTCGACACTGCACTGTAACTGATGGGAACATGCACTGTAACCAGTGAGAACATGCACTGTAAATGACGGCAAAATGCACTGTAACTGATGAGAAAATGCACCGTAAATAATGAGAAAATGCACGGTAACTGATGGGAAAATGCACTGTAACTAATGGGAAAATGCACTAAAGGTGATGTGAAAATGCACTGTAACTGATGACAAAATGCACTGTAACTGATGGGAAGACGCACTGTAACTAATAGGAAAATGCACTAAAGATGATGAGAAAATGCACGGTACCTAATGGGAAAATGCACTATAACTGATGAGAACATGCACAGTAACTGGCGGGAAAATTCACTGTAACTGATGAGAAAATGCACCGTAACTAATGAGAAAATGCACTGTTACTGATGAGAAAATGCACTGTAACTGATGAGAAAATGCACTGTAACTAATGGGAAAATGCACTGTAACTGATGGAAACATGAACTCTAACCAGTGAGAAAATGCAATGTAAATGACGGCAAAATGCACTGTAACTGATGAGAAAATGCACTTTAACCAGTGAGAAAATGCACTGTAACTGATGAGAAAATGCACTCTAACTAATGGGAAAATGCACTGTAACTAATGAGAAAATGCACTATAGGTGATGTGAAAATGCACTGTAACTGATGAGAAAATACACTGTAACTGATGGGAAGACGCACTGTAACTAATAGGAAAATGCACTAAAGATGATGAGAAAATGCACGGTAACTAATGGGAAAATGCACTATAACTGATGAGAAAATGCACAGTAACTGGCGGTAAAATTCACTGTAACTGATGAGAAAATGCACCGTAACTAATGAGAAAATGCACTGTTACTGATGAGAAAATGCACTGTAACTAATGAGAAAATGCACTGAAACTTATGGGACAATAATCCCGTACTGATGAGAGAAGTGGCTGCTGATGACGTCGTTTTTCCGTTTGTATTTGGTTGTAGTTCCAGTTACGACAACGGCAATACATAAAGTCAAGACCTAACTGGCTGCGGTCATGCCATGTGGTCCACTAACGTCACCGTAACATTGTCATTCAAAATCGTAACAAAGATTGTTTTTTTATAAACATAAAGAACTGATATTACTATCTAAATACAAGTTCTTACCTCAGAAAAGACTTTCTGGAATTCGGCGGTCTCAGGGTAGCGATCATTGTAGAACATTACCAAGGTGACGTCCTTGCGACTCAAGAAAGTTGTGAAGTTCTTGTCGTAGAGACTCAGAACTTTGTCCGAGTCAAAGAAGAAATCGCGACAGGGGACGTCATCAGTATATTCCTGATTTGAGTATTGTGGCGTCTTGGTGAAACGCAGAGTCCTCTTGGCCGTGAGCTCCGATTAGATGTGCCACATTCACTCGCGGAATAAGACTCGGAGGCGAGACAATTGACGCACCCCTCCTGTTGCGTGGTGGCGTATTATAATCAGTCGAAGGCGGATATTCCCCCTCGGTCATTGACAAATCATAATCAATGGGTGGCGAAGGAGGATATGGTGAGCGAGGCGACCCGGGTGAAACGTGACCATCATCAATGTCATATCTCGAAATGGGGGAGTTTGCAATTCCGGGCGTGTCTGGAACCCAATTTTTGCGTTTCGACATATCCATCGAGGTTGCCATCACTGTTGATTCGGTGTTAAAGCTGGGGATGCTAACTGCTGAATGTAAACAATTTCTGTCAGTGGAACTGAGTGGCTGGCAGGCCGTTGTCCGACCCGCTTTAGTTTGAAACTAACATAGAAAACGCGTTAGATGACGTTTTATGTTCGTTCACATGCGGTGCTTTAGTGTGCTCACCGACACTTGCATGTAACTTGATGCAATGCCTTTTATTTCCATTGTAAACACCGACCAAATGGAACCATAATAAGAGGCCGACAATGTAAACGATGGACAGAGGGAATAACAGAGTCCATGGGGATCGTGAGTTATGAAGCATATATTAAGATCCCCATGGACTTTGCCATGAACGGACACGCTCCCACGGTTGATGCTTCACCTCGACACGGCAAGGTACAAGAGGAAAATGACCACATGATTCTTCGTATAGCGTATGCCTTGTGGCGGTGATGTCATGCCTGTCCGGTCTTCAATTTGTTTGTGCTGTCAACCATTTTGATATTGCTGTTCCATGCCACTACGACAAAACTAACCAGCATCTTCTTTCTTTACCTCTCACGTCTCTCCGAGTTTTACGTTGCCATTGCATGCTCTGGTTTTTCCCATCGCAAGACACGCCCACAGAACCGTAGGATGTGACATGTCCTAGCATCATTTCTTATTGCTTCTATTTATGTTTTCATTTGTACTCACATGTTCTAATTTCATGTTTTGTTGTCTGTATATCTGTGTGAGTTTTCTTGATGAAGACTAATATGAACGAAACATCGATTCGTTGTCCCGTGGTATCACTTATTTTGATCTGATTTATTTGTTTGTTATTATCATTGATTTTATCGAAAGACAGAAGATCAAATGGTTCGGCCATCTCGATAAAAAGCAACAACATCAACTACCAGCACTAGCCCTACATCAATGATAATCTGCGTCGAAAGCAAGATGTCGCCCGAGAAGCAAACGGATTGACGACGTCAAAGACATTGTACAGTCACAAGGAATAACACTACCCAGCCCCATACACCGAGCGCTGGAGCGCCAATTATTCCTCCCCATGACGATTGACGGTAGATCGGAAGATGATGATGATGATGACGATGATGATGATAATGAGGATGATGATTGATTGATTTTCTTTTAACCCTGAGGTTTATATTTGCCTTAATTGAGTTTGTTATAAGGTAGTACAAGAGAGGGTCAACCAGAGAGACGAATGGAGACGGCTTGTATCTGCAGCGAAGAACCTCAATGGCTCGGAAAGCTGAATAAGAAGAAGAAGATAAGGTAGTACACTATGTGTGTGGTTATTATCTCTCACTTGTACACAGCAGTCCCACACACAACTAACTGGTTTCATTGTCTATTGTTTTCTCCTGCTGCAGCCCTGGCCTCTCTTATTAAAGGTTTTATTTTTCTGATGCCAGTAACCAGTTTTCTTTGTGAGTTAACTTCTTTCAAAATATCTGCATTGCTCTTTCTGTCCGGCCACGATCTTCTCATCATTCTTCGATGTTAACAGCTTCAACAAAGTCCCTCACTTACTTGCCAATCGTCCATGATTCGCTTCGGTACATCAGGATTGACTCAGAATAGCACTTAAGAACTCTTAATCTCACTTCGACTGAAACAGACGCACATCTGCCACTATTGTTCATAATGTGAAGTGCTGCGTGTGCTTGGTTTACTCCTGAATATATCTTGTAACTAGCTCTGATTACAGTACCCAGATACTTTCATAAAGGGGCTCTTTCAGGCTGGTTCCTTTCTACTTGTTGTTGCAAAACATTGTTTTCCTTGTAATTACGATGATTTCTGTTGTTCTGCTGATTTTGAACCTTCGGCATAATGTGTCGGCGAATGATAACACTGCGTCTCACAAACCCCTTAAGCCACATAGAATATTTTACGCAATATACCTGTGCCTATCGAATCCAGATACAGTGTTGTAGGCGCCATATCGAGCCAAGCCTGGTGTACGCAAGCGTATCATGGACAATTAGCAGACTAGCTACGTGGACACGGTAGAGAGATAAATTTTGTAGAACATTAACCTGCCCAAACTACACCATATCAAGACATACATTCTGGCCTAGAGAGACGACAGTGGACGATAAACTCCATGGACCGCCGAGTGAACTAAAAAAGACAGTAAAATTCATACAAGAGACAACATTGCAGATATAGACATATTGCAAGCGACCGAACGAAGAAGAAATAGAACATGGACAGGGAAAGAGGATTGACATTATAGGCACAGGATTTATCCCATACGGCTTGGTCACTTTCCGCAGGGCGGCTTGCGAAAAACGTCGCAAAAATCACGAAACCCGTAGCTCCTGCGACGACCCCCAAGAGTCTCCGAGAAAGTTACACTCGTGAACCAAACGACGTGAGTCATAATCATACCCATAACCACTGGAGCGCGACGCGGGCGACGTAATCACTTCGCTTCGGAGACACCATAGTAAAGGGATGAGAACACCATGGACAGGTAAAACATGAAGAGAACACCATGGACAGATACATCATGAAGAGAACACCATGGAGAGATACAACATGAAGAGAACACCATGGAGAGGTACAACATGTAGAGAATCACCATGGACATATACCATTTTAAAACGCAAACCCCTCCCGGGGTTTGGGCCCCCGGGTGGGGGCGGCGGTTTTTTATTATAATCAGTCGAAGGCGGATATTCCCCCTCGGTCATTGACAAATCATAATCAATCGGTGGCGAAGGAGGATATGGTGAGCGAGGCGACCCGGGTGAAACGTTACCATCATCAATGTCATATCTCGAAATGGGGGAGTTTGCAATTCCGGCATGTCTGGAACCCAATTTTTGCGTTTCGACATATCCATCGAGGTTGCCATCACTGTTGATTCGGTGTTAAAGCTGGGGATGCTAACTGCTGAATGTAAACAATTTCTGTCAGTGGAACTGAGTGGCTGGCAGGCCGTTGTCCGACCCGCTTTAGTTGAAACTAACATAGAAAACGCGTTAGATGACGTTTTATGTTCGTTCACATGCAGGTGCTTTAGTGTGCTCACCGACACTTGCATGTAACTTGATGCAATGCCTTTTATTTCCATTGTAAACACCGACCAAATGGACCATAATAAGAGGCCGACAATGTAAACGATGGACAGAGGGAATAACAGAGTCCATGGGGATCGTGAGTTATGAAGCATATATTAAGATCCCCATGGACTTTGCCTTGAACGGACACGCTCCCACGGTTTATGCTTCACCTCGACACGGCAAGGTACAAGAGGAAAATGACCACATGATTCTTCGTAAAGCGTATGCCTTGTGGCGGTGATGTCATGCCTGTCCGGTCTTCAATTTGTTTGTGCTGTCAACCATTTTGATATTGCTGTTCCATGCCACTACGACAATACTAACCAGCATCTTCTTTCTTTACCTCTCACGTCTCTCTGAGTTTTACGTTGCCATTGCATGCTCTGGTTTTTCCCATCGCAAGACACGCCCACAGAACCGTAGTATGTGACATGTCCTAGCATCATTTCTTATTGCTTCTATTTATGTTTTCATTTGTACTCACATGTTCTAATTTCATGTTTTGTTGTCTGTATATCTGTGTGAGTTTTCTTGATGAAGACTAATATGAACGAAACATCGATTCGTTGTCCCGTGGTATCACTTATTTTGATCTGATTTATTTGTTTGTTATTATCATTGATTTTATCGAAAGACAGAAGATCAAATGGTTCGGCCATCTCGATAAAAAGCAACAACATCAACTACCAGCACTAGCCCTACATCAATGATAATCTGCGTCGAAAGCAAGATGTCGCCCGAGAAGCAAACGGATTGACGACGTCAAAGACATTGTACAGTCACAAGGAATAACACTACCCAGCCCCATACACCGAGCGCTGGAGCGCCAATTATTCCTCCCCATGACGATTGACGGTAGATCGGAAGATGATGATGATGACGATGATGATGATAATGAGGATGATGATTGATTGATTGATTTTCTTTTAACCCTGAGGTTTATATTTGCCTTAATTGAGTTTGTTATAAGTGTCACAAAATGAAACCGTGTGTTTATCCGGTTGATTATTACAGAGGATTTTCGGATTAAGCGGACGATCGACCAGCGACATCTATTTGTACTAACAGAGTAAACACAGTTGTACAGGTTACATCGTGTCAGCCCATAAACACATTTGGTGGTGAGGGAGAAGGATATGGAATGGTTCCGTTTGTCATCTATACTACCGGACATCAGACGGAAATGGCTGCTGGGATTGTCACCACGGAACAGAAGAGTGACAAGTTTGTCAACATTTGAATGCAGACGGAAGCCGTGAGATCACAGGGGCAGATGTAAAACGGAAGTACCTAGTACGGAAAACAGTGCATCTGTCAATTCTTGGGTTCCGGAACATCAAGATGATTGGCAGCTTGGTATCGAAACTCTTTGTTGGGAGTTTACAGAAACTAGCTGGCTTGTTTTGAGAATCTAGGCAATTACTGACAACTTTGACAGGATTTAAGCCAGGAAAATAGTTCTTGACAGGGGATGATTTGCCACTGTGCCACCTGTGTGGGGGAGTAAAGGATAACGTCACGTGGACAACTTTGGTAGTTTGCCATATAAACTCGAGTTGAGATCAACTAGGGTGGACTTGAATAATGCTCTAGACAGAGTGCAGGGCACTGCAGTGCCAGTGGAAATAATATCTACCGTGTGTTAATTAGTGACTTAATTTTACACGTGCCTATAATGGCAGATGTAGATATGATTGATAGGACTGCAGTAGTGCCATTTAAGGTATAACCTATTATAATATATTCGTTATAATTAATATAGACTGTAGCCTTGTTAAGACTATAGTGTGATGATTAGCACTGTTAGTGGAAACTAGCTAGAGTAGTGAAGTGATACTTGGCTCTGTTAGCTAGAATAGATTAGTGAAGTGTTGATAAGCTTTACTAATTGAGTAATGAGGGGTAATTGGGATCTTCCCGTAGGTGTCCCTGGTGGGCGGGGTTCCGCATTCTGTTTGCTGATATTTTTTCTTTGTCATAGCCTGATTCGACTCTAGGTGGGTAGCTAATCTGCTCTATGACTAAGTCTAGTTAGCTAAAGATCATTAAGCAAGGTGATAGGCTTACACTCAGCCGAAGGGATCAGTGACTAGTACTATCACCAGATGTGTTGTTTCTATCCTAGGTTCCCTACCAGATCCAAGGAAACTCTACAAGTTTTGGGAAAGAATTAAAAAACCCATTCTGAAGAACACCAGTTCAAGAGTCAATAAAGTTGCATACAGAAACGTAACTTACGCTAGAAGGAAATTGATTCATCAAAGAGAGTGATGCATACTGATGCACCACACAGCATTAGACAGTAGTAACGAACCGAGAACCGGCTAAGAGTACCTAGTGTTAGTACAGTAACAATTAACATTAGTAATTAGCACTTATGGACTGAATGGTTCGATGTGCAACGAGGATGATCTGTTAACTAACTAACTAACTAACTGCGTACACACTGCAAAAGACTTGGGCAGTTTGTTTAGGAACATTAGGAACGGACATTGTGTAGAGTGCAACCGGTCCCTGATTAACTCTTAATACCACCGGTGTCTATTTCGGATGTTCATGAAATTGGATTACCAGAGGTCTACAGAGGCAAAGCATTATCCGGCAAGATGGTTCCGGCAACGGGTGAGACGTACTTGTTCTGACGTAACGTGCTGTGGTCTATCTTTGCTGTGATCAGCTGACTGAGTTGATGTCTGAGGAGTCTACACACTTTATAGAACACGTCACACATTTTCTTTGCATACACGTCTCATACACGTTACACTTTTATTTTAATAAATTAATCTTTATTAATTTCTAGAAGCAAGAGTTGTTGAGTATGTTGCGTTGGGGAAGTATGAGAAGGGGGCATAGTACGACAGTGTGAGAGTGATAGGAAAAGGTGTCCATAGGCTGATGGAGTGTGTTGGACGGAAGCTGGTGGATTCTCCAGAATATTGAGGGGGAAAAAAAATAATATTATAATGTGGGTGTCGGATCTCCTCACTCCAGGGACGACACTTTAAAGGAGGACACGACAATAAGGTAGTACAAGAGAGGGTCAACCAGAGAGACGAATGGAGACGGCTTGTATCTGCAGCGAAGAACCTCAATGGCTCGGAAAGCTGAATACGAAGAAGAAGAAGAAAAGGTAGTACACTATGTGTGTGGTTATTATCTCTCACTTGTACACAGCAGTCCCACACACAACTAACTGGTTTCATTGTCTATTGTTTTCTCCTGCTGCAGCCCTGGCCTCTCTTATTAAAGGTTTTCTTTTTCTGATGCCAGTAACCAGTTTTCTTTGTGAGTTAACTTCTTTCAAAATATCTGCATTGCTCTTTCTGTCCGGCCACGATCTTCTCATCATTCTTCTATGTTAACAGCTTCAACAAAGTTCCTCACTTACATGCCAATCGTCCACGATTCGCTTCCGTCCATCAGGATTGACTCAGAATAGCACTTAAGAAATCTGAATCTCACTCCGACTGAAACAGACGCACATCTGCCACTATTGTTCATAATGTCAAGTGCTGCGTGTGCTTGGTTTACTCCTGAATATATCTGTAACTAGCTCTGGTTCCTTTCTACTTGTTGTTGCAAAACATTGTTTTCCTTGTAATTACGATGATTTCTGTTGTTCTGCTGATTTTGAACCTTCGGCATAATGTGTCGGCGAATGATAAAACTGCGTCTCACAAACCCCTTAAGCCACATAGAATATTTTACGCAATATACCTGTGCCTATCGAATCCAGATACAGTGTTGTAGGCGCCATATCGAGCCAAGCCTGGTGTACGCAAGCGTATCATGGACAATTAGCAGACTAGCTACGTGGACACGGTAGAGAGATAAATTTTGTAGAACATGAACCTGCCCAAACTACACCATATCCAGACATACATTCTGGCCTAGAGAGACGACAGTGGACGATAAACTCCATGGACCGCCGAGTGAACTAAAAAAGACAGTAAAATTCATATAAGAGACAACATTGCAGTTATAGGCATATTGCAAGCGACCGAACGAAGAAGAAATAGAACATGGACAGGAAAGAGGATTGACAGTATAGCACAGGGATTTATCCCATACGGCTTGGTCACTTTCCGCAGGGCGGCTTGCGAAAAACGTCGCAAAAATCACGAAACCCGTAGCTCCTGCGACGACCCCCAAGAGTCTCCGAGAAAGTTACACTCGTGAACCAAACGACGTGAGTCAGAATCATACCCATAACCACTGGAGCGCGACGCGGGCGACGTAATCACTTCGCCTCGGAGACACCATAGTAAAGGGATGAGAACACCATGGACAGGTAAAACATGAAGAGAATACCATGGACAGACACATCATGAAGAGAACACCATCGACAGATACAACATGAAGAGAACACCGTGGACAGATACAACATGAAGAGAACACCATGGACAGATACATCATGAAGAGAACACCATGGACCGATACAACATAAAGAGAACACCATGGACAGATACAACATGAAGAGAACACCATGGACAGATACATCATGAAGAGAACACCATGGAGAGGTACAACATGTAGAGAACACCAAGGACAGAAACAACATGAAGAGAACACCATGGACAGATACAACATGAAGAGAACACCATGGACAGATACAACATAAAGAGAACACCATGGACAGATACAACATGAAGAGAACACCGTGGACAGATAAAACAGGAAGAGAACACCATGGACAAATACATCATGAAGAGAACACCATGGAGAGGTACAACATGAAGAGAACACCATAGAGAGATACAACATGAAGAGAACACCATGGACAGATATACCATGAAGAGAACACCATGGAGAGATACATCATGAAGTGAACACCATGGAGAGGTACAACATGAAGAGAACACCATGGACAGATACAACATGAAGAGAACACCATGGACAGATACAACATGAAGAGAACACCATGGGCAGAAACAACATGAAGAGCACACCATGGACACTTACAACATAAAGAGAACACCATGGACACATACAACATGAAGAGAACACCATGGACAAATACAACATGAAGATAAAAACCATGGACAGATAAAACATGAAGGTAACACCATGGACAGATACAACATGAAGAGCACACCATGGACAGATACAACATGAAGAGAACACCATGGACAGATACAACATAAAGAGAACACCATGGAGACGTACAACATGAAGAGAACACCATGGACAGGTAGAACACGAA
The DNA here is from genome assembly GCA_014155875.1 of Cepaea nemoralis. Taxonomy (NCBI): domain Eukaryota; kingdom Metazoa; phylum Mollusca; class Gastropoda; order Stylommatophora; family Helicidae; genus Cepaea; species Cepaea nemoralis. The sequence goes on from JACEFZ010013775.1 coordinate 217,185, forward strand.
GAGAACACCATGGAGAGGTACAACATGAAGATAACACCATGGACAGATACAACATGAATATAACACCATGGACAAATACAACATGAAGAGAACACCATGGACAAATACAACATGAAGAGCACACAATGGACAGATAAATCATGAAGAGAAAACCATAGACAGATGAGAACAGCATGGACAGATACAACATGAAGAGAACACCATGGACAGGTACAACATGAAGAGAACACCATGGACAGATACAATATGAAGATAACACCATGGAGAGGTACAACATGAAGATAACACCAGTGACAGCTACAACATGAAGATAACACCATGGACAAATACAACATGAAGAGAACACCATTGACAGATACAACATGAAGAGCACACCATGGACAGATACAACGTGAAGAGAACACCATGGACAGATACAACATGAAGAGAACACCATGGAGAGGTACAACATGAAGATAACACAATGGAGAGGTACAACATGAAGAGAAAACATTGGACAGATACACATTGAAGAGAACACCATGGACAGATACAACATGAAAAGAACACCATGGACAGATACAACATGAAGAGAACACCATGAAGAGGTACAACATGAAGATAACACCATGGACTGATACAACATGAAGAGAACACCATGGAGAGGTACAACATGAAGAGAACACCATTGAGAGGTACAACATGAATAGAACACCATGGACAGATACAACATGAAGATAACACCATTGACAGATACAACATGAAGAGAACACCATGGACAGATACAACATGAAGAGCACACCATGGACAGATACAACATGAAGAGAACATCATGAAGAGGTACAACATGAAGAGAACACCATGGACTGATACAACATAAAGAGAACACCATGGAGAGGTACAACATGAAGAGAACACCATGGGTAGATGAGAACACCATGGACAGGTACAACATGAAGAGAACACCATGGACAGATACACAATGAAGAGATCACCATGGACAGATACAACATGAAGAGAACATCATGGAGAGGTACAACATGAAGATAACTCCTTGGGCAGATACAACATGAAGAGAACACCATGGACAGATCCAACATGAAGAGAACAGTATGGAAAGGTACAACATGAAGAGAACACCATGGACAGACACAACATGAAGAGAACACCATGGACAGATACAACATGCAGAGAGCACCATGGAGAGGTACAACATGAAGAGAACACCATGGACAGATACAACATGAAGAGAACACAATGGAGAGGTACAACATGAAGAGAACACCATGGAGTGGTACAACATCAAGAGAACACCATGGACAAATACAACATGAAGAGAACACCATTGAGAGGTACAACATGAATAGAACACCATGGACAGACACAACATGAAGTGAACACCATGGAGAGGTACAACATGAAGAGAACACCATGGACAGATACAACATTAAGAGAACACCATGGACACAATAACATGAAGAGAACACCATGGACAGACACAACATGAAGAGAACACCATTGAGAGGTACAACATGTAGAGAACACAATGGACAGGTACAACATGAAGAGAACACTATGAACAAATAAAGTATGAAGAGAACACCATGGACAGATATAACATGAAGAGAACACCATGGAGAGGTACAACATGAAGAAAACACCATGGACAGATACAACATGAAGAGAACACCATGGAGAGGTAAAACATGAAGAGAACACCATGGACAGATACAACATGAAAAGAACACCATGGAGAGGTACACCATGAAGAGAACACCATGGACAGATACAACATGAAGAGAACACCATGGAGAGGTACAACATGAAGAGAACACCATTGACAGGTACAACATGAAGAGAACACCATGAACAGATAACACATGAAGATAACACCATGGACAGATACAACATAAAGAGAACACCATGGAGAGGTACAACATGAAGAGACCACCATTGACAGATACAACATGAAGAAAACACCATTGACAGTTACAACATGAAGAGAACACCATGGACAGATACAACATGAATATAACACCATGGACAGATACAACATGAATATAACACCATGGACAAATACAACATGAAGAGAAAAACCATTGAGAGGTCGAGCATGTAAGACACCGGGGAAAAAAATCAACATGAGATCCGGTTTACTCAACTTGGAAGAAACACCATTGTTCTGTACATAGAGAAGGACCTGGAGATACAGCATGAAAAGTGAAAAACTTTGGAGGGGTAAAAAACGAAACGGGAGACACCAGAGAGGTACATGCTGAAGAGCCCCGGACGTTAAAAATGAAGAAATAGCTTTAAAATCAAAAAGGCTTCCAGGTAAAACGAAAAAACACCTGGAGCGCCACTTTAAGAGGATAAAAGTAAAGCACAGACCGGGTGTCCTGCTTCATAAACGGGCACATTTGCATTTGTACAATCCAGATACGTGTACTTGCATTACAGCTTTAAAAGTTAAATTAGGTGGTTAAACAGTCGGGGTTAATTGGGAGTTGGGAGTTATTAAGATAGTTAAAAAAGGTTAAATTTATCAAGCAGAGTTATTATTAAAAAAGTTAATTTGGTAATAAGTTAGTTACATTAGTTTAATCAAAACAGTGCACCATGGGGTTAGTTGGTAATTAGTTCGTTGAATTAAATAGTTAGTTAATTAGTTAGTTAGGTAGTTAGTTAGTTAGTTAGTTATCAAGCTAGTTAGTTAGTTAGGTAAGTTAGTTAGTTAATCAGTTAGTTAGTTAATTAGTTAGTTAGTTTAGTTAAGTTTAGTTAGTTAGTTAGTTAGTTAGTTATTTAGTTGGGTAGTTAGTTAGTTAGTTAGTTTGTTTGTTGAGTAGTTCTTAATTAGTTAGTTAGCTAGTTAGTTGAGTAGTTCTTAGTTAGTTAGTTAGTTAGTTAGTTAGTTAGTTAGTTAGTTAGTTAGTTAGTTAGTTAGTTATTTAGTTGAATAGTTTTTAGTTCAAATATGGGAATGTCATGAATGCTGTGATGTCGTTCCTAAATCAATCAATCAATCAATCAATCAATCAATCATCAATCAATCAATCAATAGTTCTAGTTAGTTAGTTAGTTAGTTAGTTAGTTAGTTAGTTAGTTAGTTAGTTAGTTAGTTAGTTAGTTAGTTAGTTATTTAGTTGAATAGTTTTAGTTCAACTATGGGAATGTCCCGAATGCTGTGATGTCGGTTCCTAAAATCAATCAATCAATCAATCAATCAATCAATCAATCAATCAATCAATAGTTCTTAGTTAGTTAGTTAGTTAGTTAGTTAGTTAGTTAGTTAGTTAGTTAGTTAGTTGAGTAGTTCTTAGTTAGTAAGTTGTCTGTCAGGTCTTAGTCAGATATGACTGAGCTACCGTATAACAGTAGACGGTACTACCTGCTTTCTGTAGGCGCCAACATTGGGCGGCGCTTACCAAACCCGACACCCCACATTGTGCCAGCGGCTTACGGGCGGAAGAGCGCAATTGGGAGGGTACAAGCCTTACCCTGGTGCGAGGCAAAATGTCATGGCAGGGCAGACCAGGCCCTAAGCCTTGGTTGGCGGCTGGTCTAGGATCGAAGCTCTGACAGGCGGACAGTTAGAGCATTGCTGTGCTGATCCGGCAGCCTCCGCAGCTTGTCTTGTTCCAGATGTAGGGGTGTTACCTTTCTTCTGGAGTGAACTAGGCAGGCCGAGAGAGGGATCATGCTGCATGGGCAACACATGATCTCTATATTTTAGCACAGGCTTTGTGCTATGGAGAGGCAATAACTCCATCCCTGGTCTTAACTGATCTCGGTATCAAAGCTAGAGGCAACTGTTACGGGTTATAAGTCCCTGCCAATTGGCGTAGACATGGGGCGCTACGCGTTGCCTCTGACGGTGGGAGACACCTACAGGTGTCACTGATCAGCTACCGCCCGCCTCAAGCTGGGCAGCCCCCGGCCAATTGGGTGCTGATCCGTCACAGCCTGCCTGCTTCAATGGGTGCTTGGGGCTAGGACAAAATCTGATTCGCAGGCTGTAAAACCAAAGCACCAGGTACTAATAAAAAGAAAAATATAAACCTCAAGCTATTGCTTGCAACCTAGAACTTGAGAACCATGTGTCCAGGATTTTCCACTGACTTGACCAATATTGACGATTTTGAGAAAAACGGCTGTGATTGATGCCGAACTCAATCGTCTTAACATTGATATTGCTGGCCTGCAGGAGACTCGCCTCGCTGAGGAAGGGTCACTCAGGGAAAACAATTAAACCTTTTTTTTGGAAGGGTAGAGGGCAGGCAGAAAAAAGGCAACACGGTGTGGGCTTTGCAGTGAAGAATTCGCTACTGGGAATGATTGAAATTCCAGCAGGAGGAAATGAAAGACTATTATCCCTGCGCTTTGCAACCTCTTGTGGTTTTGCCACCATTATTACTGCATATGCACCGACACTTGATTCCTCTGATGATGTAAAGGATTCGTTCTATGAGGAGTTAGACTCTGTGATCAAGGCAGTTCCAAAATCTGACTACATTTATATGCTCGGTGATTTCAATACTCGTGTGGGCAAGGACTCGAGTTCATGGCCAGTCCGCCTTGGAAAATACAACATCGGTCGCATGGAAGAAAATGGGCAAAGGCTGCTGGAGCATTGCACCAGTAAATGACCTATGTATTACAAACTCCTTTTTTAAAACAAAAGAACTGCATAAGGTCACATATAAACATCCAACATCCGGCCATTGGCACCAGATGGACTTCATCATCACACGGAGACAACATCTGAACCATATATCATTGACTCGAAGTTACCACAGTGCTGACTGTGATACGGATCATTCTTTGGTTGTTGCAAGGGTTAGACTGAGACCAAAGAGAATCTACACAGCTAACCACAAATCTAGCCCCAGGATTAATATTATTAACACTCACGATCCTGAAAAGTGCTTTCAGTTTCAACAGCAATTTGAAGACGCTTTCACTGATACACCAGAAAATTGTACAGTAAATGAAAATGTGGGGTCAACTTTAAGGAAACTCTTTATAAAACTGCCGTAGGGGGTTTACGGTACTGTAGATCATAAAAAAACTGATCTT
>JACEFZ010013776.1:0-116818 GCA_014155875.1 Cepaea nemoralis
TTTATTTTCCATTCTTTCTATATGCCCCAGCCATTGTAGTCTATTAGCCTTCATGATACCAGTGATTAGCGGGGACTTAAACAGATCATAAATGTCTTTGTTACTTCTTCTTTTCCACTCTCCACTTTGTGTATCCCTAATGGGTCCAAAGATGCGTCTTAAAACTTTGTTCTCAAAGGTTTGTAACAAGGCTTCGTCTCCTTTCGTTGTACTCCAGGTTTCAGAGCCATACAGCACAACTGGTCTGATCAGTGTTTTGTATATTGTGATTTTGGTGTTACGAGATAGCACATTTGATTTTAGTAGATGTTGTAGTGCATAGTATATCTTATTTCCAGAATTGATTCTAGTTTGGATGTGGCGGATGATCTCCAGATGTGTGTATCGGACGCGGGACATCTTGCTTATGATCGAGAGGTTTCCGTAAGGTTGTTATGGGAGCGAGATTCCACAAAGGACATACTACTGAATGATTGATTGATTGATTGATTGATCTAGGAACCGACATCACAGCATTCGGGACATTCCCATAAGCGCTCCGTCTCCATCCTCAGTAGCCAGCGAAGAGTTCCAACACTAATAGTTCCAGTAGCAATCTGATTATATGTCCGTCTCGCCTTTCCTCCGAGCGCCGAGCGTCGGCCAGAACCCCTCATCACACCTCGTTGTCTCATTCTTACCAGACCATGGTGCTCCATCTGCTCCTCCGAGGTGTACACGTGCTCCCACAAGGCCGCAACCACGTCTGCCTTGTCATGCATCAATACTCCACCAAATTTTGCCGAGCCAGCCAATCTGTCCGCCTGTTCATTCCCCAGCACACCTGCATGCCCAGGAGAAAAGATCCAGGTGATGCTTACTACCCGTGACCTCCGAAGCGAAGCAAGCCACTCTGCACGAAGCCTACCTGTTCTCACCCTTCTCAGCATACTTTCTGAGTCAGTTACAATCACAATGTGTGTATGTATCGTGTTTTCTATCCAGCGGAAAGCTGCACTGACCGCCTCCACCTCCATTCTTAAGCTAGATGTAGTGTTATCATACGCCAGGCTCTCCTGCACCAAACGCCGACCATTAGTTTTTGCCAAGAACCCCCAGGCACTTCTCCTACCTCTCAACACTGACCCATCCGTGTAGATAATCACATCACCCGAGCGAGAATTTTCATGAATTAGTTGCTGAATTTCCACTTCCGTGGCCCCCGCTGGCCACTCCCTGCACTCCCGGTTCAATGTTATTACAACTCTGCACAAGTCTGACTGCACGGCTGGCACTCTGACCCACTCCTCTCCTCGCCTGATGTTCTCCAAGGGGCACACCTGTCTGATCGTATCCTCCGCCTGAGCCATCCATGATTTCCCTCTTATCAGTCTCTGACCCTTAACTACGTCCAGCGCCTCATGCAACAGGTGATCTGTGTCTGCAGCTACTCTGAGGTATGCCTTCGCTTGCATCACCTTGTGCCTACTAGCAACAGTAGGAAGACCAAGGATGTAACGCATACACACTACTGGAGTGTCTCTGGTGCATCCCAGAATGACCCGCATCGCTTCATTCTGTATGCGCTCTAATTTCACCAGCTGACTCTTTGAGACAGTGAGCATTCCTAGTCCATAATCAATCACTGAGAGGATCAAGTGCTGGTATAGTGTGAAGAGCATTCTCTGCTCTGTGTCCATTGCAGCCATAGTTTTAAGTGCATTGAGTCCCTTTTGAGATCTTGTCACAACCGTCTCCACATGGTCCTTGAAGGGCAGGCTCCTGTCAAATGTGATTCCCAGATACTTCAGTTTGTTCTCTCTGTTGACACTTCTACCATCTATCGTGAGGCTTGGGGTATCATCTCTCACAATCCTATTGTCCAGAGAGCACCACAACACGGCCGCCTTTTCCGGGTTGATGACAGCACTCATTTCAGTGCACCAGTCAATCACTTTGTCCACTGTCACCTGTAGCTCCTGGGCTGTTTGATCCCTATTTCTCCCCTGCCTGTATGCAAGAATATCATCTGCAAATGTTAGAATCCTTCCAACCCCTGGTGCTTCTAGGTATGCAATCTTGCTCGTATACACATTAAAGAGCACCGGTGAGATAGCAGATCCCTGTGGCAGTCCCGGGGCTAAAATATGTGGCTCGGAGGTCCATGCGCCTAGACGGAGAGCAACTTGACGAGAATGCAGGACGGCTGCTATCCAGTTCACCAACCAGGGATTGACCCCCTTCTCCATAAGTGCGGTCATCAAAATATCATAGCGAACTCTATTGTACGCATCTTCGAGATCAAGCGCTGCCGCCATCGTTTCCTGTCTACTCTGGAACCCCTCATAAACGTCAAAGGCAAAGGTGGCTGCATTCGACCAGGTATCTTTTCCTGGCCTGTAGCTCCCCAGGCCTCTTGGAAGAAGCTTCCCCCTTTCCAAAAAATCCTGCAGCTTAACAGCGACTATCTTCTCTAAAACCTTCCCAAATGTATTTTGAAGGGTGATGAATGAATGAATGAATGAATATGTTATGAACAGGAGAGGAATGTGTGTGGTTAATTTCCTGTGCACTTTTTGTGGCCCTTTAAAAGGCCAGTAAAAAATAAACAAGATATAATGAAAGGAGATTACTACATTAAAAGTGTAAAAATAATTTTTCAACAGTAAATCTATAACTAAAAAGATGATTATAAAATGTAAGTATTTAAAAATTAATAATATTTTCTATAAGAAATCTAAAATTATTATATTTTCGGTTAATAATATTTACTTTTGATTTACTTCTTTCATTTCTAAATAAATATTGTACGAATTTTATTTAGTTCTTATTATTAACCCTAGTGTAATTTACATTTTTTTTTTAATGCAAGTAACTTCCCTTGTAACAATATTAGATTTTTATGTCCCCTTCTCATCGCTTATTTAAGTGTTTTTCTTTTAGATATCTTGTAATTCCGCAGAATGCTTGAACATACTTATTAAGAGTACTGATTAATCAGTCGGTCTCCCTGGCGAAGGGGTTAAGGACGTTGTTCGTAATCCCATATACTCTCGAACGAAACAGCTGCGCGAGATTACTTACGGAGGGTATGTGAGACGGTCGTTCAGAAAACAATGGCACACTATTGAAGTAAAACTTGCCAAGACATCAACAGCATCTGAAAAATTCTGGTATTGACTGCAATGTCCTGTAAAGGATATCCCCGAGGGGGGGGGGGGATGATTAATCAAGGCATTACTAATAATTACTATCATGTTATTATAATCTTTTAAATATGCTCTAAGCAACTAGGGAAATGCATGCGCTGTTGAATTGTATGATGTATTATTATATGTTGGAAAATATCAACATTGATGGGAAAGATGCGAGAATAATAAAGAATATTTACTGGAACCAAGTAGCAGCAATTAAAATGAGAAATAAAGAGGGAAGTTACGAACAGATAAAGCTAGGAGTACGACAGGGGTGTGTTTTGTCACCGGATATCTTCTCCCCATATAGCGAAGTAATAATGAGAGAGATCAAAGAGACGCCAGTAATACTAATCGGAGGTTATAATATAAATAATATACTCTATGCAGATGACACAGTATTGGTGGCGGGTAATGCAAAAGAGCTTCAACAATTGTAAGACATTGTGACAACAGAGAGTGCAAAGAACGGACTCTCCTTGAATATCAAGAAAACAGTAACAATGGTGATATCAAAGAAAATGGGGACACCAGAATGTGGCATAGAAATAGAAGAAAAATTCTTAACCAAGTGGATAATTTTAAATACCTAGGGGCATTTATAACATCAGATGGAAGATGTCAATAGAGATTAAGGGCAGAATAGGGCAGGCAAAAGCTGCATTTCAGAAAATGAAGAGTATCTTATGCAATAAGTCACTACTGAATGTTAGAAAGAGAGTGCTGAAATGATCTATAGAACTAGTTTTGCAGTATGGCAGTGAATCTTGGAATGTAAATGGACAAATTAAGAAGAAATTAAAAGCAACAGAGGCGTGTTTCCTGAGACGAATTTTGCGAATTCCTTGGACTGTCAGAGTAACTAACAACGATTGCCTGAAAGGAGACTTTATTCGCAATAGAATTGCGAATAAAACTGATCTTTATTTGCAATCGAATTGCGGGAACTAACAAACATGTCACAGCGTACACTCACTAGTCAATTTTACTTTGAGCCAGTAAGAAGGTGGTTAATTTGGGGCGATATTTAATTTGGCAAATAAAATTCATATTAAACAGAGACATCTATTGGAGCCATCGATTCCGACACTCGATCACTCCGTCGCTTCCTGGGGGGATGCACCCCCCCCCCACCCTCCCCCAGCCCCGGCAGCTTCCGCAGATCCATGGAGCACACTTTATTCACAAGTTTCGAGTTTCTTCAGTTCTATAGTTTAGTTCCTAATGTTTAATATTTTCCATTAAAAAGTCGCTTTCACCTAATTAATTACTAGAAAAAAATGGGGGGGGGGGGGGGGAATATATATATATATATATATATATATATATATATATATATATATATATATATATATATATATATATATATATATATATATATATATATATATATATATATATATATATATATATATATATCGCCTCCCCTGAAGGGAATCGGACCCTGACCCCCCGCGTGACTGGCGGAGACACTTACCACAATACTACTGAGGACACGATAATAGATAAACAAAAATTTATAATATAGTCACACGCACGTCCCGATGACGTCACGTACGTCATGACCAGCCGGGGTTTCCGGGGCTGGACATAATCAAGTGACCAGCCGGAACAATTCGATTGCGAATAAAATGTATCTTTATTCGTAATTCTATTGCGAATAGTCACTTCGTTGCCTGAAACAGGCTAATTAAACTAGAACATAATATACAACAATAAGAGAGAGACAAGCAGCTTTCTTTGGTCGTGTGATGAAAAGAGAGGCATTGGAGAACATTGTGACAACTGGAAAGATCGAGGGGAAGAGAGGCAGAGGCAGACCAAGAGAAATGATGCTGGATGGATTAAGACGATGGCATGGAGGAATATCATCAGCAGAGTTGATCCAGAACACCAAAGACCGAGATCTGTGGAGAGTCATGAACGCCTACGCCAGCTGGCAGGGCACTTGATGATGATTATTATTATATGAGATATTTATGTTAAAGAAATTGAGGGGGGGGGGGTTAGAAAGCAATGCACCATTTGGCAGAGAGAGAGAGAGAGAGAGAGAGAGAGAGAGAGAGAGAGAGAGAGAGAGAGAGAGAGAGAGAGAGAGAAGAGAGAGAGAGAGAGAGAGAGAGAGAGAGAGAGAGAGAGAGAGAGAGAGAGAGAGAGAGAGAGAGAGAGAGAGAGAGAGAGAGAGAGAGAGAGAGAGGAAGGGTGGGGGGGGGGGTGAGAACTATTTGTTCAAAATGAATAAAATTTACAAATCTTTTAATGACTGTGCAATGTTATAAAAATACTGCCGGTCCCAGTTTTGTATTGACCAGTTATGTTGCATGAGCTTTACAGTGTGTGAATACAAAACTTGGACCAGAATAGTATAGGAGCTCTACCCACCATAAATGGGAGGAGCTGCACCTCATTTATTAAGAATAAAGAAGGAGGTGCGGGTGGTGCCGGGAGGTGCTGTCATTTTTAGTAAACGGAAAGAAGCAGGTGCGGGACATAACTCATGAGTAAATAATCGCCCTTTTTTGTGATATTGCCTCCCCTTTGTTGAGAATTGTATTCTTTTAAAAATTAAAGTTTAATTATTATTGTTATTATGGGTTGTAGTCGGCGGGGCTTAGTGGCATTCATTGTTAAGGGATGAGTGAGTGATGGAGTAGCTAGGTAAGTGCTTCCGAACACTATAATTATAGGTTTTAGAGCTTCAAATGAAATCCTTAAAAAAGTAAAGATGGTTGGTATTATTGATTAATAGTGGGTATGGCTTAGTGACATTGTTTGGTAAGGGGTGGGTAGCGGTTATTAGTGAGCTGTAGAGGGTCGTAGTGGTTTAAACACTATCATCATACGGGTTACAAATGAACATCTTGAAAAGTAAAGATGACCGGTATTAGTGATTTTAGTGGGTATGACTCTGTGAATTTTGGTATTAAGGGGTGGTTGAGTGCAGATGTCGCTGGATAAGTGCGTCCAAACACTATCATCGGGTTCGAATCCCAGGGGGAGGTCTAGTGGAGTAGACGAAATATTGATAATGTGTTACTTAGTTGTGATGGCAACCGCTGGTGTAATTAATTAGGCTATGTGTAGCGAAGGAGAGGTGGTGTGCAGGGGTGCCGACTGTCTCTAGTTGGTACCCCAGACACCGTGGAGGAAACAGGTTCGGATCTCGGTACTTTGTCATTGGTAAGATTACCAGTCGTCTGAGTGTGGGAGTGTCTAGTTGATCATAGGGGTTAGGATTATGGCAGCTTTGTCCGGCCGTGTCACCGCGACCACAAGTCCCACCACCAATGAAATACATAGGCATGCTATTCCACCATTGTACCGACAGTTAACACACTATAACATAGCATAAAAAACCAAAACACAATATGTCCATAAACGACGCCACCTGTTACAAAAATCAATAATAATCATCTGCATAGCGGCCAACCCAGGGGCTTATCTTTACCGTTCTGAATGAGTCTGGTTATTAATATTGCTGATATAATTGACCACAGGGGACTAATCCTTTTAATCCCGGGGATTATCTCAGCTGTTGTACATAGATCGTGATATCAATAAAAGCCCATATAAATGTCAGTAGGGAATTAAGGACTTAACACCTATTGTCAGGTCATCCACACACACACACACACACACACACACACACACACACACACACACACACACACACACACACACACACACACACACACACACGTCAATAACATTACGCTCGTTTCTTCTCATAATTGCCGGTTCGGGATTATGGGTTAGGTGTATGTATCATTAGGCAGTTAAATCAGGCGGTATGAGTAGGAGATGTCACAAGCTGAACTAGCAGGTTCCACACCGATAAACAGGGGCGGGTATATTTCGTTACTCACGTGACTTTGAAAACGCTTGTGGTTTCAAAAAGGCTGGTGTACTGTGTTATTGGGGGTGTATATAGATTGACCAATATGTCAAGTTGATATATGTCACCCCTGTCAGCGCATCGTAGCTGTGTTGTGAATTGTCTCATATTACATCCGGGTGTGAAAATAACCAAAAATATTTCATACCAACTCAATAGTCATGCCTCTATATATCTGTACTTTAGGAAAGTATTGTATGTTTGTGTATGCACATTTACCACTGCTTATAGATATGTGTAGTATTATTGGAAAGCATACGTTATGTATACTGTATCAGACAGTGTGTTGCCTTACATAGCTAGTACAGTGTCTATGTATCTGCTATGCTATATGTTTTTATGTTGCCCTGTAGCATTTGGAATGAGTTTCATGCGGCTTTCTAGGGAATTATTAAAATTATATCTAAGAATCCACAACGCCACTGGCATTAGAGGCATTTCTACTTGTCCTAGCTTCACATCCATACAAAAACGCAGGTTCTATGTAGTGCTTAAACACTCTTTTTCTCATTGTAATTGACATCTTTATATTAGTCAGTATGTGTTCCAACGTGCAAAAGACTATCTTCAACATATCGAATAGTGATCTACCTTCTTAAAGGCACCTCCCAGCATATATGGCTACTGTTTCCCCATTTCAAGCTACAATTCGTTACTCTTATGCATTAGTGTTAGAAGTAAACCAAGAGCTCAAAATGTAACACATAAAATCCGAGACAGTGGTATTCAGGTTGTTTGAATGCTTCTTTACATCGAGCAGACAAGTCGGATCAAAACTGCTAAGGGACCTCACTCGTGTGAAGTTATGTCGGCAACAAACAGAAGTGTGTGTGCGTGTGTTGTAATAACGACGATGTCTTCCTTTCACCATCTATCTGACCTGTTTTGCGTACCAGTACAATACTTTGTTCACCTGTGGCTTACAACCAATCAGGGTGTTTGTCTTATAATTGATCCATATCTTTTGTTAGGCAAGCACTGATTGGCTGGCAACTATACGGTGGGCGGAGCTTACTTTAGATATTATATAACCAACCCATCCCCTCTCACTCACTCTGGGATTTACACAAGAACGGTGAAATATCGAGCTTTCAGTTTTGTGGTTATTCAACGGCTATATGCCTTCAAGTTTAGAAAACTTGCCAGTCACCGTTTTGTCTCAGTATCCACGGACTATCAGCCATATATGAACCTACAGATTTAGCGGATATTTCTTCCAGTTCTTGGACATTCAAAACTGCCTTGTCGCCACAGTTACTGTGTTTACCCAGAAGCATCCCAAGTGTAACAACATCAGTATTATGCCATAGTTTACAACGTTATCTGCAAAGGAGTTATCAGCGATTGAAACAAAGACGGGGGAAAAGTGTTCTGGTTGATACAGTTTACTAGCCTAGTGAACAACACATCTTGTTGTTTTGGGTATTTTACGTCCTAAGCTAACCAATATCGTGTTATCTACCGTTGGTGAAAGACAGAAACTAAATATATCCAACGCCATATTCACCGTCTCGCTGTGAACGTGTGTCAAGTCGACTGTTGCTTGTCGCAGTATCAAGTCACTAATGAACATGCCTAAAAATAAAAAAGATGTCTACTAGGCAGGCAGCTGAGAACCACTTATGTGCAAGTTGTGGGACAGGTTTCACTGAAAAGCGCAGTCTGCTTCGCCATATTCGGACCAGCCACAGTACCAAGGAGCAAGTGTATTCGTGTCACACTTGTGGTCATAATTTTAATAGGAAAGACAATCTACAAAGCCACATTACAAAGGAACACACTACACCAGGAGTATCACCCAGTGTAATACCAACAGGAACTTCAACACCTGCTTCAGCAACATTATGTAAGAGACCAGCGACTATTAATAGTGACGTGACAGTCAGCGAGAAGAAAACTAACCAAGACTGAAAACGCCTATCAACTCAGTGACACACAACCGAAGGATGAAGCGCTTTCTCTACACAAGCTTCAAGAGGATGTCAGACAAGTATACACTGACAACTGGAGTAGCATCAAAACACATCACAAGATCAGCAAATATATGTCTGTCTATACATTTTTTTTATTAGTCCACTCACAAACCACCCAACAGACTGGACAGAGACCTTGTACAATATCTTTACATGTCAGAAGAGCCTATTCAAAATCAACTTTAGTTATCATATAGTCCTTAGGCACATCGAAACACAAGCTCTTCGATTTTTCATACATCTTCCAATAACGCTTCTGTCTTAGAAATTCCACAAATTATCAAAAATAGACAAAACTTTGACGATTTTATCAAATCAGTACACGAACACGGGGCTGATATCTGAGTCTTGTAGATAGACGGAGGCATCAATCATCTGAGTGTCGGGCACATCATGTCTTCGGTCAGTCTGGGGTTTAGATGTAACGCCACGTATTTCACCATTATTCTAGGTCTGAGTTCTTCCGAACTCGAAAATGTAACGTCAGCACTGAAGTCCCAGTAGTGAAAGTGACCTTTGTACCCGTATCAGTGATTAGAAGTATTTCCACCGTGTCGAAGGAGTAACGACTCAGTGGTATGTAGTGAGGTTTGTCGTAGGCGCGAAACACTGAGGTCGAGCTCTGATTCATGATAGGAACCGTCCTTAGTAGTGGGACCATGACATCTCCGACTGGTCTCGCCGCAATGAGATCGCTGTATACGTAAACATTTTGCAGGTCGTTTTTCAGGTCTATCGCCCCTTCATCCTCAATTGTATCTAGTATCTCTTGCAACTTCTCACTAAATGTAATAGTGGCCCCGGGTTCGAGTATTTTCACGATGACTTTCTTTGATGCATTGTCGAAATGGAAGAGAACACAGATCCGATCCTTCATCTTCCGATCTTTCATTACTCGATTCAGTGCAACTATAAACGCATGTGGTGAACTGTACAGGCCCGGGGGACACGCATTTCTTATCACCCTACCATTTGGTGCGATGTACCTTAGCCATACTTCATTCTCTAGCACATTGCAATAGTAGTTGGGGAATTGAATTTCGGCCAGACCCACTTCGAAATGTTGACTCACCTCAATAGTCTGCGGTAACTTGACGAAATAGTGACCTGGTGTGTTCTTGGGAAACATGTTCGGCGAAGCATTACTCGGTAATGTCACGTAGAAGCTCATATTTTAGGGTTTGGTAGCATGTAACCCAGACAGCTGCTTAGAAGAGCGATCCACAACTTGCCCTCGACCGCGTCGACGTTGTCTCGAGGCAAATTAAATAGTGATACACCAATGACTGTGTATATAACGACCAGCTGATAGAAGAAGACAATCTCTAGTCGCAGCACTCGCCGATCACACATGCACCAGAACGAATTTCTTAACCCACTGGGCTATTTTGTGGGTTAGTTTTCCACGTTGGTTTCTTCCATTACCGCTGTTTTTGACCTACTGGGTCATTACACTCGTGTCTCAGTTGTATCATTAGTTGCTACTGCGACGTCCTGTAATAGAAAGACATCTAGCTTGTGATACAACTTTTTCACATAGAGCGCTCTCAGCATTAGCCACGGGTGCTCAGGTGCAGCACCAGCCAGTGAGCATGTGTTATGATTTTCCCATTACCACTTGTGATAGGATCATTCAGCCACGGTGACCTACTCGCTAATCAGTTTGCCACCCCCTGTCTCTGCCACTCAGCCCTGGTGGCCTCTTCGCTAGTATCTTTCCCACCCCTGTCTCCATAATTCACCCACACCGCCTCTTGATCCACCCACCTTTTAACTAACACCATACCTGTCCTACACCCACTCCACAGTCACACCCCCAATATTGAAGTTTCCTACGAGCGCGCACATGCGCGCGCACGCAAGCACATATTCACGCACGCATGCGCAGACACATACATACAGACACACACACATTCATGCATCCACACACACACGCGCGCTCGCACTCACACACACAGACGGCACATCATGATGGCACACTGGCAACCAAAAAATGTTGGGGCTGACTGCAACGTACTGTAATAGATAGACACCTAACAGGTGATACACTTTCTTCACATAGAGCGCTCTCGAGATATTCCCGGGGAGGAACGGGTAGTCCGCTTGTTGCCTATTCCTTGCACTGCATACATCGAATGAAATCCGTTAAAAATAGACATGATCGCCCTACGCAAGTCGACCTGGTACACGATGCTGTTTTCGCTTATATGTGTTGCTCATAGTCTACTTGGAGGTATAGACGATTTCACAGCGTATCTTTGGTCGAAGTAGATTTATAGGCTTTTGCTTTAATTCAATCAGAAGAACCATATTTACAGCAAATAGAAATACATATTTGTGCTGAATTTTATTTTAAACGGCTGACTTAACTTTACCAATCTTAAACGCAAGATTTCCCTCTCTTGCCCGATTGAGCACTGCGTGCTAATTATGTTAACGGTCAGCCAGAGCGCCTCAGTGGGCGTGTTTATCTCAGGTAAGATCAGCTCGAGCTGGCCAGCGGTGGTGTCAGCCCGCTTTAGTGTGCGTGTTTATCTCCGGTACTGATCAGAGCTGGCCGTGGTGGGATCAGCGCGTGACCTTTTACCTGTGCGCGCAGGTAAATCTAGTGGTCAGGGGAGCTTATTACTTCTGGTTGAGTCAAGAGCCATGACTAGTCTCCTCTGGTTACTTTTATAATTAAGGGGGTATAGTTGTGGGGTTCAATAATATCACATATTTTTATAATTATCTTAGCAGTGTATGTCTTAAATTAATTGAGAATAGTAGTTATTTTATTGACATTAACATTCTCCGGTATACATACAAGAACTTTAGCCGTTTATTATCTTTTTAGGGTTAATTTTTAATTAATATTGTATGCCTGTCTAGTATATTTTTAAACCAGATTTTCACCAAACGCGTAAAGTTGATTATATGGGTACAATGGAAACATGCCGAATTAACTATCAGCGTGCAAAAGTTTATCACCCAACTATGGATACTCGAGTTATCTCGAGTGATAGGAATAAAGCATTTTCCACTCTGTCATATTGATTTCGGTCTCCTCATCGAAGGTTCGAAATCTACATGACTGGAGCTCGAGCGCACCGCACCGCAACACACACGCACACACACAAACACATACTGGGACTCGAACCCAGGTGCCCGGCGACTAGTTGGTCTACTTATCTATATAAGTATTCCACATGCCTGGGGCTTACCTCGCTGTCTTTGAATGGTCTCGGAAGCTGTCGGGGGAAGCCGAGGTGGCCGGCGGAGGTACCTGGTCGCACCCGCCCGCCCCCGGGACCGGAAGTAGTCAGCAGGACAACCGGAAGTAGTCACCCAGACCCAAGAAAATAACCGCCACAATTTGAAAAATGAGGTTGGCTTTTATGAAGAAACACGATGGCGGGATAACCCCGTAAAGAAGCATTTATCTGAGCCTGCCAACCTCATTTGCTACTTAAATACCGCATAGATAACTACTAACGCCTACACAGTGAGAATCACCAGTGAGCAGATCACTGGACCTGGCAGGACATTGTCATATGCCGATGATGTTTTAGTGTATCGTCAGGGTAAGGATAGAGAGCAGGTTGCTGTGGAACTACAAAACGAACACAATCGCATAAGTCCACTTGATGTGATGAAGCTGGGGCAATGGTCAACCCAACAAAGGCAACAGTGACTTGGTTCTCGTTGAATAATCATATTGTCAACACTCCAACACCATCTGTAAAGCTGTGTTCAGAGATGGTGGAAAGAACGCAGGCAATGAATTACCTGGGGATACGGTTTGATCGAAACCTTGCTTATAATGAGCACATAGACCAGGTGATAACAAAGGCCAAGCGGAGTTTGGCTGCCATGCGGGTGATGGCGGCAGCAAACTGTGAGCAGCGCCATCTATGTCTTCTGTACGAGGGGCTGGTCATGTCTGTTTTGGAGTATGCAATGGCAATCCTGACTCTCAGCCGTAAGCAGATAGAAAGGATGGAAAGGATACAGAATGAAGCTATGCGCATTATTCTTGGATGTACAAGAGATACAGCATGCAGGGCGATGCGCTACCTTCTTGATTTTCCAACCATTGAAGAGAGAATACAAGTTTGCAGGGCACGCGCCTACCTCAGAATTAACGCAAACACACAACATCCACTGCATAGTGAAATTATGAAGGTGAAGGGCAGCAGGTTAAAAAGAGGACGGTCGTGGATGGGTCAAGCCGAAGACATTCTTCAACAGGTGTGTTCACTTGAGGACTTAGAATCTGGCGAGGAGTGGGTGCAAGTGTGACAACAGATTTCTGCACATCCTTTTCAGTTTGCATCCAACTGGATAGAAAATGCAGACAAGAAAATCCGGCTGCTGTGGAGGCTGAAGTACAAGCGTTGATTTTCGAGAATTCGCTAGACGGTGATGCGGTCATCTACACAGATGGGTCGGTCGTCCGACATGTGAGAAGCTCATGGGCCTTTACGGCTCGGGCCGGAGGGAGAATTGTGAAGGAGGACTCTGGTGCTTTCACTGAAACCACAAGTAGCCTGACCATGGAAGTCATGGCAGTAAGTAAAGCAATAACATGGCTCGAGACACAGACATTCACTAGGGCATGTTTCCTTAGCGACTCAATGAACATGATCAAGAGGATAGAGGAGGGGTCGATCCGAAGAGAATGGTTGCTGCCTCTGGAGCGGTCTCGGCTGGCAAAGATTAGTTTCATCTTCGTGCCAGGGCATGCGGGAGTACAAGGAAATGAGCGGGCTGACAAGCTCGCAGGTGAGGCTACTGTGGAGGGCGGACGCGCCATGGACCAGGCTGACATTCTGAATGCTCTACGAGAAGTAAGACGTTTGCGTGAACCAAGTGATGACTGTGAATCTACAACCATGGCCAGACTGAGAGAACAGAAAATAAAAAGAGGGGTGGTCAAACAAGAACACTACGCAGGAAGCCAAAGAAGATTGATAAACCAACACAGAACTGGCGTCGTTAGCCGCTACACGCTGCGGGATTTGCTGAGGAGGGGATCCTAGCACTTATGGACTGAATGGTTCGATGTGCAATGAGGATGATCTGTCGACTAACTAACTAACTAACTAACTAACTAACTAAATAACTAACTAACTAACTAACTAACTAACTAACTTTCCACTTCCTTCCCGTTTTCAAGGCTGGAACTGAGGCTCTGACTGTTATATCTGGAGACTCGCACAGCATCATCTCGAGTCTGTTTTTTTTTTCGGCTTTTAACTCTTCCACAAGGGACGGGAACGGGAGGACGAGCTTACTCTGCTTCCAATACAATGCGACAGTCATGAGGCATGTTGGTACTCCAAGTCACGTTCGTATATACCTGCTTGTCTTCGCCTCAATGGTGCTCACTGTGGACGTGCCAATATCAAATATCAGCAGCTCCGGAGTAAGCATGAACTGGAGGCACATTTTGAATTTGCCTTTCAGCCTGATTTTGTCGATGGTACCCAGGTCGTTCGTCAGCAATGCTTGTATCTCTGCCACCGCGATCCTGTCCGTCAGTGTTGAGTCGTACACACGACCGAGACTCTTCACGGGTTCCGTCATCACCGCGGGAATCGCTTGTCCAGCCACCCTTTCCATGGCCTTGCCCTTCATGACCAACAGGCTTCTCGATTTCTTGGGCTTGAAGCTCTTCCTCCAATTTTCATTTATTCGGCTTTAGTGAAAGTAGATTAAATGAAAACATTTAAGATGAGGACATCTCTATCAAAGGGTATAAAGTTTTTAGAAGAGATCCCTGTTGGAAACAAGAGACAGGCATACCAGCCTATGTTTCTAATTTACTAAATTTTCACCGTATACTAGACTTTGAAACTTGCGAAATAGAATGTATTTGGGTGGAACTTCTTCTTCTTCAGCGTTCATCCAGACTTTGTTTTTTGGACGTGATTGCGTTGTGCCTGTTTACAGCAGAGCTGCGTTCTTGCGCCGTTAGGCCGACACATCCGACTTCTGCTGGCATCTGTTGACCGGGTTAACCTTCCTGGGGGTTTCTTAGGACGTTTGACTCTCACTGTTGTGGTGTTATCCCCCACCCCAGCTGGCCCATATAGAACAGCCAAGGACATCCTGGTCAGCCCTCAAGGGAAGGCAGGAGTAGACCATGAACATCATACTGTTCGTCTCTGTTATCGTCATAAAGGTTTTTCACGTAATCTGACCATACATGTAAGATCTGATCTTTTTCTATTATGACTCTTCCATCTTTTGTCTTTAGACAGCCTGCTGATGTACGTGTTCTTTGATTAGTAAGCTCCTGAATTCTTTTGTGCATTAGTTTCGCATTTTTACTGTTGTGTTGTTTTTCAATTTCTCTGCAATTTTTCTCAAGCCATGTTTCTTTTGCCTCCTTACATAAGGTTCTGACTTTTCTGTGAATTTCTTCATATTTGGCAGGAGTATCTTTGTTCTCTCTTCTTGTTTCCATTAGTTGTAAAATTTCTTCAGTCATCCATGTCTTACGGGCCACTTTCTTTACTTTTGGAATAGTTTTTTCTGCTGCACAACTGATTGAATTCTTCAGCATTTCCCATTGATCATCTACATCTTTTTTAAAAGGTACAAAACGAAGCCATGCGCATCATGTTGGGCTGCACGAGAGACACCAGCTGTGTAGCAATGAGATACCTCCTTGACTTCCCGACAATGGAACACAGGATCAAGATCTGGAGAGCTCGTGCATACTTAAAAATAAGTGCAGATGAGCAGCACCCTCTGCATGACGCTGTATTCAGAGAAAAGGGTGACAGGCTAAAGAGGGGCAAATCATGGATGGGTCGGGCGGAAGATGTCGTCGGACAGGTCTGCAGTCTTACCAGTATCAACCCCGGCAAGGAATGGGTGCCGGTGCCTCCAGCTTTTAAGTGTACCTTCTCCTGCATTATCACACTCGACAGACGGTGCAGAGAGCAGAACCCTGCCGCTGTCAATGCAGAGGTTAACGCGCTCATCTATGATCACTCAGATAGCCCCGAAGTGCTCATCTATACAGATGGATCTGTTGTAAAGCAGCAGAGAAGTGCGTGGGCATTTACAGCCCGTTCAGCGGGCCGAACCGTTCAAGAATCCAGTGGTGCCCACTCTATGACCACGAGCAGCATGACGATGGAGGTGATGGCAGTTACACAGGCTTTCATATGGCTGGAATCACAGCATTATACCAACGTGTGTGTACTAAGTGATTCAATGAGCATGATTCAGAAGGTCGAAGCTGGATCTGTACGTAGACAGTGGACTGAGTCGCTGCGGAAGTCTGTTGTCCGCAAAGTCACCTTCATCTTCGTCCCGGGACATGCGGGAGTCGAGGGAAATGAACGAGCTGATAAATTGGCTGGCTCTGCACCCCCTGTAGATGGCCAGCCCATGGATCGTGCCGATGTCATTAACGCCCTTAAAGATATGGCGAGAACAGAGGATTTTGACGCCAGTGATTCCACATCGCTTTCCAGGATGAAAGACCTGGGAGTAAGAATCGGCACAGCCAGACGCGAGAGGTACATCGGGAAAACAAAGCGCCTCGTCAACCAACACAGAACTGGCACTATTAGCCACCGGACGCTGATGCATATGCTGGGGGGAGGATCTGAGCACCTATGGACATGTCCGGAGTGCAACGAAGATACCCCAACTGATAACTGATAACTGATAACTGATAACTGATCTACATCTTGAAATAGGATCTCTAGATCAGAAAATAAATCAAATTTGTTCTTTACTTTTATGTTAAAATTATCTTGTATTTCTTTGTCAGTTTTCAATTTGATGCACTTAGTACCATAGATGATAAATCCATTAAACATGATTTATCGCGTGGTGGTTATAGACCAATGACAGTGCCATCTTCTAATTTGGACAGTAAAGTGTCTGACACAGCAAATAACCGTAAAGAAAAATTGATTCTGGGATTTCAAAAAATTGATTACCAACAATTGTGACACAGTGAAAGAAATTAAATGACTTCTTCTTCTTCTTCGTCTTCTTTCATTCGCTTGAAATATGTCTATAACTGCAATGTTGTCTCTTGTATGAATCTAACAGTATTTTTTAGTTCACTCAGCGGTCCATAGAGTTTATCTTCCACTGTTGTCTCTCTAGGCCAGAAGGTTCGCCTGGATATGTTGTAGTTTGGGCAGTCCTGGAGTATGTGACCTGCTGTCTGCGACGCCAAACCACATTGTGCACATGGCTGAATCACCAATCTTGAATTTTGTATACATGTGGTTGCGCTAATCTATTGTGTCCTGTTCTGAGGTGCAGAATAATGACCTGTTCTGGCCTGTCCATAACGTGGTAGTCGTCTTGAGTAGGGTTTGGTGGCCTTCTGACTGATTTGATCATTCTTTTCTTTTGGTGGAATGTAATGGGCACATCAGGCTGTTCTTATTTTGCTCCTTCCTTAGCCAATCGATCAGCTCTGTCGTTTCCGGGTACTCCACAGTGGGGTGGTATCTACTGTATGGTGACCTTATGCTGACTGCTAAGTTCAGAAAGTAGTGTCCTTAGAACTGGTAATTTCCCAGACAAGAGTGCCTCTATTACTGATTTTTTTCTTCTTCAGCGTTCCGAGCCATTGAGGATTCTTTGCTGCAGATACAATCCGTCTCCATTCGTCTCTCTGGTTGACCTTCTCCTGCCAGTCGTTGATTCCAAGTACTTGTAGGTCTGTATATATATTATCTCTCCACCGTCTTCTTGGTCTACCTCGGGGTCTACGGTCATTTATTTCCTAAGTGTAAGCGAGTTTTGTTTCCCTATTGTCTTCCATTCTTTCTATATGCCCCAGCCATTGTAGTCTATTAGCCTTCGTGATACCAGTGATTAGCGGGGACTTAAACAGATCATAAATGTCTTTGTTACTTCTTCTTTTCCACTCTACACTTTGTGTATCCCTAATGGGTCCAAAGATGCGTCTTAAAACTTTGTTCTCAAAAGTTTGTAACAAGGCTTCGTCTCCTTTCGTTGTACTCCAGGTTTCATAGCCATACAGCACAACTGGTCTGATCAGTGTTTTGTATATAGTGAGTTTGGTGTTACGAGATAGCGCATTTGATTTTAGCAGATGTTGTAGAGCATAGTATATCTTATTTCCAGAATTGATTCTAGTTTGGATGTGGCGGGTGATCTCCAGATGGGTGTATCGGACGCAGGACATCTTGCTTATGATCGAGAGGTTTCGCAAAGGACGAATGAATGAATGAATATGTTATGAACAAGAGAGGAATGTGTGTGGTTAACTTCCTGTGCACTTTTTGTGGCCCTCTAAAAGGCCAGTAAAAAAATAAAATACAAACTCAAAAACGTTGCCGCTACATTGAAAGTGTACAAATAACATTTCAGAAATAAATATATAACTAAAAAGATGATTATAAAATGTAAGTATTTAAATTTTAAAAACATTTT
The DNA here is from genome assembly GCA_014155875.1 of Cepaea nemoralis. Classification (NCBI taxonomy): domain Eukaryota; kingdom Metazoa; phylum Mollusca; class Gastropoda; order Stylommatophora; family Helicidae; genus Cepaea; species Cepaea nemoralis. Next base: position 18,465 of record JACEFZ010013776.1, read on the forward strand.
CTATAAGAAATCTAATTTTATTTTATTTTCGATTAATAACATTTACTTCTGTGTTATACCTTTAATTTCTAAATAAATACTAGGGAATTTTAATTTAGTTCTTATTATTAACGCTAGCGTAATATTTATTTATTGTTTAAATGCAAGTAATTTTCCATGTAACAATATTAGATGTTTATGTCCCCTTCCAATTGCTTATTTAAGAGTTTTTCTTTTAGATATCTTGTAATTCCGCAGAATGCTTGAACATACTTATTAAGTGTAGTGATCAATCAGTCGGTCTCCCTGGCGAAGGGTTTAAGGACGTTGTTCGTAATCCCATATACTCTCGAACGAAACAGCTGCGCGAGATTCGGCAGTGGATCGCGTAGCGTTGGTTATTTACGGAGGGTATGTGAGATGAGACGGTCGTTCAGAAAACAATGGCACACTACTGAAGTAAAACTTGCCAAGACATCAACAGCATCTAAAAAATTCTGATATTGACTGCAATGTCCTGTAAAGGATATGCGAGAGGGGGGGGGGGGGGGGGTGATTAATCAAGGCATTACTAATAATTACTATCATGTTATTATGATCTTTTAAATATGCTCTAAGCAACTAGGGAAATGCATGCGCTGTTGAATTGTATGATGTATTATTATATGTTGGAAGATATCAACATTGATGGGAAAGATGCAAGAATAATAAAGAATATTTACTGGAACCAAGTAGCGGCAATTAAAATGAGAAATAAAGAGGGAAGTTACGAACAGATAAAGCTAGGAGTACGACCGGGGTGTGTCTTGTCACCGGATCTCTTCTCCCCATATAGCGAAGTAATAATGAGAGAGATCTAAGAGACGCCAGGAATACTAATCAGAGGTTATAATATAAATAATATACGCTATGCAGATGACACAGTATTGGTGGCGGATAATATAGAAGAGATTCAACAATTGTAAGACATTGTGATAACAGAGAGTGCAAAGAACTGACTCTCCTTGAATATCAAGAAAGCAGTAACAATGGTGATATCACAGAAAATGGTGATACCAGAATGTGACATAGAAATATAAGGAAACATTCTTAACCAAGTGGATAATTTTAAATACGCAGGGGCATTTATAACATCAGATGGAAGATGTCAACAGAGATTAAGAGCAGAATAGGGCAGGCAAAAGCTGCATTTCAGAAAATGAAGAGTATCTTATGCAATAAGTCACTATCACTGAATGTTAGTAAGAGAGTGCTGAAAGGCTCTATAGAACCAGTTTTTCTGTATGGCAGTGAATCTTGGAATGTAAATGGACAAATTAAGAAGAAATTAAGAGCAACAGAGATGTGTTTCCTGAGACTAATTTTGCGAACTCCTTAGGACTGTCAGAGTAACTAACAACGATTGCCTGAAGGGAGACTTTATTCGCAATAGAATTGCGAATAAAACGGATCTTTATTTGCAATCGAATTGCGGGAAGTAACAAACATGTCACAGCGTCTACTCACTAGTCAATTTTACTTTGAGCCAGTAAGAAGGTGGTTAATTTGGGGCGATATTTAAATGGGCTAATAAAATTCATATTAAACAGAGACATCTATTGGAGCCATCGATTCCGACACTCGATCACTCCGTCGCTTCCTGGGGGGATGCACCCCCCCCCCCCCCCAAGTTCCGGCAGCTTCCGCAGATCCATTGTGCACACTTTATTCACAAGTTTCGAGTTTCTTCAGTTCTATATTTTAGTTCCTAATGTTTAATATTTTTCATTAAAAAGTCGCTTTCACCTAATTAATTGCTGAAAAAAATGGGATATATATATATATCGCCTCCCCGGAAGGGAATCGGACCTCGAGCTCCCGCGTGACGCGCGGAGACACTTACCACTATACTACTGAGGACACGATAACAGGTAAACAAAAGTTTATAATATAGTCACACGCATGTCCCGATGACGTCACGTACGTCATGACCAGCCGGGGTTTCCGGGGCTGGACATAATCACGTGACCAGCCGGAACAATTCGATTGCGAATAAAATTTATCTTTATTGGTAATTCTATTGCGAATAGTCACTTCGTTGCCTGAAACAGGATATTAAACTAGAACATAATATACAACAATAAGTTAGTTAGTTAGTTAGTTAGTCGACAGATCATCCTCGTTGCACATCGAACCATTCAGTCCATAAGTGCTCGGATCCCCTCCTCAGCAAATCCCGTAGCGTGTAGCGGCTAACGACGCCAGTTCTGTGTTGGTTTATCAATCTTCTTTGGCTTCCTGCGTAGTGTTCTTGTTTGGCCACCCCTCTTTTAATTTGCTGCTCCCGCAGTCTGGCCATTGTTGTAGATTCACAGTCATCACTTGGTTCTCGCAAAAGTCTCACTTCTCGTAGAGCATTCAGAATGTCAGCCTGGTCCATGGCGCGTCCGCCCTCCACAGTAGCCTCACCTGCGAGCTTGTCAGCCCGCTCATTTCCTTGTACTCCCGCATGCCCTGGCACGAAGATGAAACTAATCTTTGCCAGCCGAGACCGCTTCAGAGGCAGCAACCATTCTCTTCTGATCGGCCCCTCCTCTATCCTCTTGATCATGTTCATTGAGTCGCTAAGGAAACAAGCCCTAGTGAATGTCTGTGTCTCGAGCCATGTTATTGCTTTACTTACTGCCATGACTTCCATGGTCAGGCTACTTGTGGTTTCAGTGAAAGCACCTGAGTCCTCCTTCACAATTCTCCCTCCGGCCCGAGCTGTAAAGGCCCATGAGCTTCTCACATGTCGGACGACCGACCCATCTGTGTAGATGACCGCGTCACCGTCTAGCGAATTCTCGAAAATCAACGCTTGTACTTCAGCCTCAACAGCAGCCGGATTTTCTTGTCTGCATTTTCTATCTAGTTGGATGCAAACTGAAAAGGATGTGCAGAAGTCTGTTGGCACTTGCACCCACTCCTCGCCAGGTTCTAAGTCCTCAAGTGAACACACCTGTTGAAGAATGTCTTCGGCTTGACCCATCCACGACCGTCCTCTTTTTAACCTGCTGCCCTTCACCTTCCTAATTTCACTATGCAGTGGATGTTGTGTGTTTGCGTTAATTCTGAGGTAGGCGCGTGCTCTGCAAACTTGTATTCTCTCTTCAATGGTTGGAAAATCAAGAAGGTAGAGCATCGCCCTGCATGCTGTATCTCTTGTACATCCAAGAATAATGCGCATAGCTTCATTCTGTATCCTTTCCATCCTTTCTATCTGCTTATGGCTGAAAGTCAGGATTGCCATTGCATACTCCAAAACAGACATGACCAGCCCCTCGTACAGAAGACATAGATGGCGCTGCTCACAGTTTGCTGCCGCCATCACCCGCATCGCTGCCAAACCCCGCTTGGCCTTTGTTATCACCTGGTCTATGTGCACATTATAAGCAAGGCTTCGATCAAACCGTATCCCCAGGTAATTCATTGCCTGCGTTCTTTCCACCGTCTCTGAACACAGCATTACAGTTGGTGTTGGATTGTTGACAATATGATTATTCAACGAGAACCAAGTCACTGTTGCCTTTGTTGGATTGACCATTGCCCCAGCTTCATCACACCAAGTACTTTTGCGATTGAGTTCGGTTTGTAGTTCCACAGCAACCTGCTCTCTATCCTTACCCTGACGATACACTAAAACATCATCGGCATACGACAATGTCCTGCCAGGTCCAGTGATCTGCTCACTGGTGATTCTCACTGTGTAGGCGTTGAACAGTACCGGAGATAATGGTGATCCCTGTGGTAGGCCAGGATATATTGTTGTTGGTTCCGAAGTCCAACTGCCACATCTAAAAACTACTTTCCGTTGGAAGAGGGCTGCAGCGATCCAACTAAGGAGGAATGGACTTACGTTTAGTTCAAGAAGCTGAAACATTAAAAAATCCAGTGGTACTCTGTTGTATGCGTCCTCAAGATCAATCGCTGCAGCAACGGTTTCAGTGCCTGAGTGGAAACCTTCATAGACATCATGGGCAAAGACTGCTGCATTGGTCCAGGTTTCTCTTTTTGGACGGTACCCACCCAGGGTAGGTGGGAAAACACCTTGCCTATCTAGTTGGCTTGATAATTTCCTGGCAATTACCTTCTCCAGCAGCTTGCCTATTGTATTCTGCATGGTTATAATTCGATATCCCTAAAATTTTTTGTGGTCTTTGTCAAGCTTCGGCAAGGGAATCAGATAGCTGTGTAACCATTCCTCCTTGAAGCTAGCACTCCCTATACTGTTGTTGTACATGTCTGCTAGTTTCTCTAGCTCATTGTCGGTACACCTATTTATGTCGTCGTATCTTATGCCATCAGGACCTGGAGCACTGTTTTTTGATCGTCGAAGCACAGCCTTGATTTCTTTCACTGTCACTGTGTCTTCATCCGAAGTGTTCTGGGCCTTGCATCTGTCTGAGGTGACCTCCTTGGCCAGATTTCGGCCTCCCATGTCTGTCTGGTTGCCCTGCTCAAGGTAGCGTTCAAAGAGGGCTTTGCCCTTGTCCTCGTCAGTTCTCTGCCAGGTGAGGTAAGCACCTTGGAAGTCTGAAATGCTCTTATTCTTGACTACACCACTCATGCTTTTATGTAGTCGCCAGAACAATTTCAGTGACTTGTCTGTGCTTACTCTTTGACACACCTCTGCCCATTTTTCGCTTTTAACCACCTTGACCAGTTTTTTGAAATAGCTTACTTTTGTGTGCATCTCTCTTTCTAAGTGCAAGCAGGGACTAGGATGACCAGCTCTGTTCTTCTTGGCATTTTGCCATCTCCTTACAGCACTACGCTTATCCACCCAAGCCTTCTCCACCTCGAAACTCCACCACGGTGGCTGCTCCCAGCTTTTTTCCTGTCCTGAAACGTTCTGCGCTTGTCACGTCTTATTTTACTCACCACATCTTGCCCTGTACTGTCATACTGGAACGTCTTTACCTTTAGCTTGTGCTGCCTGGTTCTGCCTTTCTCCACCAATATGCTGCAAGGGTGGTGGTCGCTGCCATGGTGTCCTAGGACACCCCATCTACACACTGTAGTGAGTGAAGGTGAAACAAGCGCCAGATCAATAGCACTGTCCTCATCGCCTGGACGGCTTTCTGTCCTGGTGACACAGCCACTGTTGATACAAACCAGGTCGATGGTTTCCAGTGCAGTCTCGAGCTCCTCCCCTTGTGTATTGGAGGAAGTGTTTCCGCATGATCTGCCTTTAGCGTTGAAGTCACCACAGAAAATAACATTTCTCTCGTGGCCTAATATGCCACTTAAGCACTGCCACTTCTGGGCGTCCATACTCGCATTGCGGGCATAAACATTAACCAACACGAATGGTATACTGGAATGAACTCTCAACGCCTGTATTTGTATATCGTCACTGTCCCAACTGGACATGTCTAGCTCTGACGCCACCATGCTGTCGCGAACGAGAATCGCCGTTCCCAGATGTCGTCTGTTGTAGAAACATTTGAAGCCGGCAATTCGGAGTAGCTGATCGCCCAGTCTCGTCTCCTGGAGTGCTACAATGTCGTTCCTGTAAACTAGGGTTTCTAAAATAGAGCCCCGTTGTTTTACACTGGCACACTTCCAATATAGAATACGGATGTTCCTGAGTCCTAGACGGTGACACTTGAGTCTCAAACGTCTCAAACCACCGTGCTTACCTTGCTTCTTTGTCCCTGCGCGGCTACCACGCCGCTTCGTTATGTTGACTGCTGAACGCTCGGAAAACACACGTTCTTCCGCCATGTTGAAAAAACGTAAACACAGACTGCTGAGAACCACACACGCTGCTGAAAATTCACTCAAGGATGGCTTCGCTCGATGCACGAACTCCGTAGCACCCGCGCAGATCTTGAGTAGAAACTCCTGGTTTTACATCCTGGCACACCAATTACACGCAAGAAAGGAATAAATCCATCCCCTACGCGAAAAAGTTAACGAACACAAAACAACACGACCGTCCGTCGCCATCTTGAAACCGGAAGCCATACAACAATAAGAAAGAGACAAACAGCTTTCTTCGGTCATGTGATGAAAAGAGAGGCATTGGAGAACATCGTGACAACTGGAAAGATCGAGGGGAAGAGAGACAGAGGCAGACCAAGAGAAATGATGCTGGGTGGATTGAGGCGGTGGCGTGGAGGAATATCATCAGTAGAGTTGATCCAGAACACCAAAGACCGAGATCTGTGGAGAGTCATGAACGCCTACGCCAGCTGGCAGGGCACTTGATGATGATTATTATTATATGAGATATTTATGTTAAAGAAATGGGGCGGGGGTGGTTAGAAAGCAATGCACCATTTGGCAGAGAGAGAGAGAGAGAGAGGAGAGAGAGAGAGAGAGAGAGAGAGAGAGAGAGAGAGAGAGAGAGAGAGAGAGAGAGAGAACGAACGAACGAACAAACGAACGAACAAACTTTATTTTCAAAGGGTTAAGAATTGAGCACGCAGGCCCGTCTAACATTCTGCCCTTCTATCACTCTCTTTCATACATTATTTCATTCACACATCATTCAAGGCTAACAAAGAACAGCAACAATATAAAAGATATGCATTATAAAGGCATGGGCAAAATGCAAACATCAACACTACACGACTCAGTAATAGAGAGAGAGAGAGAGAGAGAGAGAGAGAGAGAGAGAGAGAGAGAGAGAGAGAGAGAGAGAGAGAGAGAGAGAGAGAGAGAGAGAGAGAGAGGGGGGGGAGAGAGAGGGTGAGATAACTATTTGTTCAAAATGAATGAAATTTACAAATCTTTTAATGACTGCATTGTTCTGAAAATATTGCCGGTCCAAGTTTTTTTATTTACCAGTTATGTTGCATGAGCTTTTACAGTGTGTGAATACAAAACTTGGACCGGCAATATTTTCAAACACAGCACATTCATTAAAAATACACCCTATATAGATGACATTTCCTCTAATTATGATATTTGTCTATATAAACCCCATAAACTTGCATGGTCTTTCGCCAGCGCGAAAAAAAAAAAAAACAGTGCATGCAGGTCTTGACTTTACCAGGCCAGTGTTTGTCCTGCTCATTTCGCCTATTAATCTGTCACCTCTCTAACTCCTATCACCTAGGCCATAGCCACCAGTCAAACCACTCATCTTTTCGTTGCCTACTTTGGCATTGAAATCCCAGAGGATGACAGTCATTTCACAATTTTTACATTGGTCCTCGGCCATGTCTAATTCATCATAAAATATATCTAAATCTTCTTCTTTACAGTCGGCTGTTGGCGTATATACTTGTATTATGTTAATATTCAGAGTTTCACTAATAATGCTCTATTTGAGATTGTCCAAAATTCCGTAACTGTCCTAGCACTCATTTGTTCCAAAAACATGCCAACTCCGCTTTTGTAGACCTTCCCTGCTAAGTAAATAATTATATACTTATCTAAACATTTTCCCCCTGCACCTGGCCATCGTTTTTCACTACTCATTAATATATCTACCTGCATTCTTTCCATTTCTTTGATATTATCTAATTATCCATTAAAGCTATGTGTTCTGACATTCCATGCACCAAAAGTGGATGATGATAATGACGTTGACCCTAAGTTCATGTTTTCTCATGATCGCCCCCTAACATGTTACCTCATTCTATCTTGGCATTCAGTTTATCAATCACAATTTTGTTATTGCCATTTCTTTGATTACCATAGGATCACATTCATACCCCCCCCCCCTTTTTCAATCCCCTACACCGGTTGGCAGAACTTTAAAGTTGACTTCTCTTTCAGACAGCAGTGGCAAACAACTGAACGTACAATTGCCTAAACATATCAACCTGCGGTTGAACGCAATAGTCTGGGAAGGGCAACATGACATTTTTTGTGTTTCTAAACCAGTGGTTCTCAACCTATTTTGGCCATGCCCCCCCCCCCTTACCATATGTTCAGAACGTCATTCCCCCACCCCCTTTAGAATTTCCTCCCTATAAAGGTTCTACCTTTTTTACCTTGACGGGACCAGAGAGAGATGACTTGGTGACGGTGGTAGCATTGCTAGTTTACATGCGTGACGTGAGATGACGCTTCTACTCAGCACCACGTCGTAGCGAAGTCTCAACTACGCCACAGTCCAGTCCCCGTCGTCGGTCCCTAAGTTGATCTTCAGTTAGTCCACCTGGTATTATGATGGCTACACACGGGCGAGTATATTGTCCTCGAGTATGTGACCATTCTGACATTGTGACCCACTAGCCCAACTATTATGGCAGAACTACATCCCCCTTTACGTCCGGATGGCCTGGTGTTCCTGGAACGGTCTAACACTTCATGGTAGGAATATTGGTGACATTAGCTACAGTGTCACCGGCTGCAGGTATTTACTCTGAGTGAAAGAGGCCACTTGATCATAGTCAGTGACTTTTTGCCAACTCCAAGTGCTTATAGAACCGGTGATAGTAATCTTTATAACCTATAGGGGTCACCAGCTATCTCAGTGAACATGAACTTTGTTATACTGTGGCTGCCACGGACAGTTATCTATCACCAGCCTTACTAGTGAACCTTTAGTTGATTGGCCTCCGAAACTTCTACCGAGATGCTATTCAGACGTCATCACGTACCCAAGCAACTCGGAGTCACCACCTCTACCCGCTAGTCAGTCCAGCTGAGTCTACACCTAGCCAGAGACGCTCGACGCTGAGTGAGAAGATGAGTGACCTCCTTAGCCATGTGGTATCGTGCTCTGTGTACACTGATGATTAAGACGGCCTGAGGGTACTCCAAATAGCCATATCTTCTATCGCCTGGCGGTGTTATACGACAGGTGTTATATAGTGATCAGTGGTCTTCTTGTAGTACACCCTTAACAACAACAAAATAACAAACAAATGAATGATAAAACCATACAAACATATTTCATAAACAAACCAGAACACTGAGCATAACATACATGCAACGTTCGTATAATAAAGCAGCGAAAACGTATAGAGGGTTGACTAACTCTAAGGAATGAGGCGATGACGGCTGGATAGGTCCAAAGTTTGAGATTGAGGTCCCATATCAGGGGGGTATGGGGTGGTTTGGTTTATGGGTGATGTGGCAGGTGATGTCGGATTGTTGCACTGATGATTGTACTGGAGTACCATTTATTCCTGCCCTGAAGCTTTCTGCGCTTGTCACGTCTTATTTTACTCACCACATCTTGCCCTGTACTGTCATACTGGAAAGTCTTTACCTTTAGCTTGTGCTGCCTGGTTCTGCCTTTCTCCACTGATTTTTTTGATTTGATTTGATCATTCTTTTCTTTTGGTGGAATGTAATGGTCACATCAGGCTGTTCTTCTTTTGCTCCTTCCTTAGCCAATCGATCAGCTCTGTCGTTTCCGGGTACTCCACAGTGGGGTGGTATCCAATGTAAAGTGACCTTATGCTGATTGCTAAGTTCAAAAAGTAGTGTCCTTAGAATTGGTAATTTCCCAGACAAGAGTGCCTCTATTACTGATTTTTTTCTTCTTCTTCTTCTTCTTCTTCTTCTTCTTCTTCTTCTTCTTCTTCTTCTTCTTCTTCTTCTTCGTCTTCTTCTTCTTCTTCTTCTTCAGCGTTCCGAGCCATTGAGGTTCTTTGCTGCAGATACAATCTGTCTCCATTCATCTCTCTGGTTGACCTTCTCTTGCCAGTCGTTGGTTCCAAGTGCTTGTAGGTCTGTATGTATATTATCTCTCCGCCGTCTTCTTGGTCTACCTCGGGGTCTACGGTCATTTATTTGCTTAGTGTAAGCGAGTTTTGTTTCCCTATTGTCTTCCATTCTTTCTATATGCCCCAGCCATTGTAGTCTATTAGCCTTCATGATACCAGTGATTAGCGGAAACTTAAACAGATCATAAATGTCTTTGTTACTTCTTCTTTTCCACTCTCCGCTTTGTGTATCCCTGAAGGGTCCACATATGAATCTTAACACTTTGTTCTCAAATGTTTTTAACAAGGCTTCGTCTCCTTTCGTTGTACTCCAGGTTTCAGAGCCATACAGCACAACTGGTCTGATCAGTGTTTTGTATATTGTGATTTTGGTGTTACGAGATAGCGCATCTGATTTTAGTAGATGTTGTATGCATAGTATATCTTATTTCCAGAATTGATTCTAGTTTGGATGTGGCGGATGATCTCCAGATGGGTGTATCGGACGCCGGACATCTTGCTTATAATCTAGAGTTTTCCGTAAGGTTGTTATGGGAGCGAGGTCATGCTACTGAATGAATAAATTAATGAATGAATGAATTAATATGTTATGAACAAGAGAGGAATGTGTGTGGTTAATTTCCTGTGCACTTTTTGTAAGAGAGTAACTTCCAGAGTGAATTAATGAGGTGGGATATTATTGAAATAACAATGTTTTGTTGGCCCGGTGCCAGGGTCTGTGTCTGGGTCTATCTGAATGAGCTACTATCGATAAACTTGTGTAGCAACACTTCTCGTGTCCAACAGGGGATGATTCTTTCTTCTCTTCTTCTCCAGTCAGAACCCTGGTCATCTCGCAGCACATGAGTATATCATTGGTTACTCGATCATACGTCATAAACCTCACCCACTCGAACTGCAGTTAACTCGAACAAGAGTGAACACAAAGACTGTTATAAGTTTCCTACGTATAATATACACAATCACATAATCGAAGATATCATCACTTATTCGACAGTCACATCACATTACACTACATCACAGATAAAATGCGTGGCTCAATATAGAGCCATAACGCTGTCTACTTTTCACCATGTCCACACAGGACGATGGATCAACGCCGACTGCCTTGGCCCGAGCTCACTTCCTGTCACCTGGGAAGTGAGTTCCAACGTTTTTCACGTTGTGTGGAAAGCCCCTGCTTTCCACGTTCCCGTGTTCAATTCTGAACACAGTCGCAACCTGTACTCTATGACCCAGGCTATAACTGAGCCATGCCATGACGTCGTCAGGCTCATGGCATTCCCCCCTTCCACGGGCAAAAATTGAGAATCAATTTTTGAAATATCCAATTTTTAGTTATGTAAGCAATATTAATGTAGTTCTAATTCTAATTTAACTATCTGTCGTCTTTCCATAAACCTTGTTAAGTTCTTGTCACTCTGAAATATACAACTAGTTAATTATTCTCATCAACATATAACGTACATCCAAATGCATACCTCTATTTTGTCCTACAACCTTTTATCAAATTCCTATATTACAATATCAATGTAACTGTTCTTTGTAACATTGAATCAGAATTTCTACATCTAAATTCTAATCTGTCTATATATGAACCCTCAGTTTGTAATATGACTCCGAGACTTAATATTTCCATTCTATTAATGCTATGATGGTATCATAATCAATTCCGCGTTTTATTGGCAGGTAGCGTCTATAGTGGTCATACAAGACTAACCATCACTCAGCTTCATCTGCTCATCCTCACCACTCATTTGCTAAGCCACTCGTCCCAGGTCTAGAAGATCAGCTGTTATCGCGTTACATACAAGGCCACCTGTACAACGCAAGCCAGCGTTCCCATGGTAGACAGACTGATACCCGACTGCAAGGATTATCCAAGGAAGATACTAAGTTCCAAGTACCGCCAGCACATCTTTGCTGTTTTCGCGTTACCATACTTGACCACCCGCATCCCCAGTCAGTCAACCACTGCAGCCACAGCCTTCCACCACCGCCCATGCCTATACAAAGTTCCAAGTACCGCCAGCCTAAACATCCTCTTTGACTCTGTCGTTGTAGACCCAGCGTATAGCAATGAACATAGTTGCAGCTAATAAGCCTGAGAGCATCTTATATTACTGGCCGTTTCGTTCCATTTGACCAACTCATTACGCTTCAACTGCCACAACTTCTATTGTGTCTTCATCCTCTATATCGTACTCTCATCAATTTCATTAATGATTCCAATACTAAGTATCCTATAAATCTAAACAATTTCTTCTTATATTAATCAAAATCAATCAACAAATATCAATAAATGCAACATAATAATAAATATGAACACAAATATATGTCTCCATCAATCAATTAATAACATAATTAAATAATATCTATACTCAACCAATAAGTAATTATATTCTCATTACTAAAATTATATAGCATTTACATAAATAGTTCACAATATTCATTAATACGTATAAATAATAAATATGTAATAGTAATAATAATTATCTAACACCCAACATCAATCATATAATTATATAACCTATAATATAATGCTATATTTGCAATAATAACAATCATTGCTTATAATTTAAGTTCTCTATTCCATAAAATAATTACTAATCAATCTCTATATAATTACATAATCATACTCATATTGCAATATAGCTTCCTTTCCAATAACATCTCTTCAATTTCAATTCTAACTCAACCTGTATGGCTATGTGGCACCATGACCACGTGTTAGTAATACATGCAATCAATCATCAAGTTATTTACATAGGTTAGTTCTGTACAGTCAGTTAATTCATAGTGCCTCCATACATGAGTGAGTCTCCATCTGCCACTAAACCACACATATTAACAACCTGCAATGCGAGACCGCCATCACACAGCGAGCACACACTCAGCTCACCCGGTGTTAGCAACCCCACATTAAATGATGCCAATACCCATATGGTTTTACCTACCCACTACTGTTGTCAATCACAAAATCTTTCAAAATTAAAATATAAACCTAACAAATATCGAAATGATCTGTGCCGCCGGTCCCCGTCACGGATTATCATTTAACACATTCATTCCATTCACGTCAACCACCATAACCCGTATCAGAGATCAGCCGCCCACATGACGTAACTTATCATACTATCAATATTGACAAAGTCATCTCCGGTTTCCATCCCAACTGATGTTTTCTCCCAGCGATCTCTGCCAATGCCGTGCTAGAGTCGACCAGTCTGATGTTACCAAAGAGAACACTGCACTGCCAAACACCGCTCGGATATCCACCCATTTGACATGAATTCCCATTCACTAAAGATAGTATTAACCAAAATCCACTAATGAAAATTAAACCAACTACCACACTCAACCATAGCATGCAAGACATAATGATGTTAACCTAAATAATTTTCCATGCCACAAACTCAACTTCAGAGAAATTTATACAGTGGAAAATATGAACTAAATGCTTAGAAATTATGTTCCACCATAGCCCAAAACAATGTCGCGTATCATAACCCAGAGACGCGACACCGGTCAGGTGTTGATGTAACACAACCTCACAAGCTGTTATCATTTGTAAGCTATTTTTATTTCTAGACCACTCTTTTCCGCAACAACACTCTGTTGTGTATCATTAACCCATACACACAACAACAGTTAGTTGAACCTACAATCACATATGCCCAACACCCCGCATAGCAAGTCCCCCGCCACATAACAATTACCCATGCCATATTTCGGAAGGCTGCTCTACAAGATGCGAAACATTCTTGAGAAATGCTCTTGTCGGCACAGAAAGATTACCCACGAACCATGCCGGCAATGCACGTCTCCAGTTGTAAACAAACTCACTCATGCGAAATTCACTTCGCCAGGTGTTTATTCCCTATCTGTTAATTTTCCACTGGACAAACAATTGCCAATTCTATTTTAAATAACAATAAAATACCTGAAGAAAAATAATAATATCCTCCTCAAACCTGCATGCAAGAAATGATGATGATCTAAATTAACCAAACTTCTGCATGCAATAAATCATTAAGAACCAAACAAAATAATTACTAAAATTATAACAAAATTCAGAAATCATGCATAAAAGTAACCTATAACCAAAATTAATTATAACAACATAACCGTAAAATATTCTACAGTATCGTTCACTAATCACTACTATCATCTTATTATCGTATACTGTTCATTAAGATATTGGTTTCCACACATAAGTACTAGTACTCCTTAACTATTATTACACTAACTGTGAACTAGTACGTTGTTCAATAATTATAATTATAGTTATTTCCTAACGTAGGCTGCACTCAAATTATTACATAATGCTACTACTTTACTACCAAGTAATTTTATATGCATTCGTTAGGTTACTGTCACATAAAACAAATTCACAATTACATAACATATCTAACACAAACTAAACAATAACAACATATCACAAATATAACTACACATGCTTAATAATAATATAGACTAATGTTAAATACTAATTGCACAACGCTAATGGCTTCTATATTGCCCGTTCTTAGCTTAAACTGTCCTGCTGTTTGTTTACAACTCTCCTAACTTACACTGTCTAATCACACAGTTACAATATTTAACCTAATTTCAGTTGATCCAATAGCCCACTTAATGTTTTTACGGCAACTATGAACTACACACACACCAGGCCCCTCGAATATAACACGGTGTTCTGTCAAATACCGGCACTTTACAAGTTCACTCAGTTCCGGTGTTTATTAGAAAATGTTCCCGTTTTACAATAGTTTATTTCAGCCTGGCTGATCACATCCTGATGTCTCAAATTGTTAACTTGTGTGTCGTTTCTTGAATGTACACGCTGTAGCCAGCTATGACTGTCGCTTCTCTGTTGACCATATGTTCATCAACACAGTAGACCTGTCGACCGTCTGACCTCGCTTGTTGACACAGCAAGCCTGTCACAACTCTGTAGGCCTGATTCATATTTTCTCTTGCTGTGACCTGGTTTTAACAGTTCGTACGGGGAATTCCCATGTTTACATGTGTCCATTGCCTCATTAACATAATCAATACTTGCTGTTGACGCCTTGATTTGTCTTTATTCACACTTCTAATAATTTCACAGTTCAACTTAGTGACACCTTTGTAAGAAATCAAATTCTCTTGTTCTTTAAAGTCCTGCAACCATATCTTCAATCACATAGTACTAACTGTTTATATACTTTACATAGTCACATTTCCAATACTTGATAAGACATTTAATTATTACACTTGTTGACTACATCTTTTTGCCGAATCTGTTCAATTGTTCACATGCCTTTTATAATGCGTACAGTTCAACGCCTGTTTTGTCATTTTAAATTCATTATGATAGCAGGAGTTGGTGATTATGTTTCTCGTTTCATCATGTGTGATATCAACTTTTCCGTTAGCCAATTCTCTACTTGTAGAATGATACTTTGTGGCTTAAACTTTACGTTGGCACGTGTTACGTATGTCAAATCATCATCTGTGGCCTCAGGATTCATATGGACGATAAACCCCCAAGTGCCAGGGTCTGTGTCTGGGTCTATCTGAATGAGCTACTATCAATACTTGTGTAGCAACACTTCTCGTGTCCAACAGGGGATGATTCTTTCTTCTCTTCTTCTCCAGTCAGAACCCTGGTCATCTCGCAGCACATGAGTATATCATTGGTTACTCGATCATACGTCATAAACCTCACCCACTCGAACTGCAGTTAACTCGAACAAGAGTGAACACAAAGACTGTTATAAGTTTCCTACGTATAATATACACAATCACATAATCGAAGATATCATCACTTATTCGACAGTCACATCACATTACACTACATCACAGATAAATGCGTGGCTCAATATAGAGCCATAACGCTGTCTACTTTTCACCATGTCCACACAGGACGATGGATCAACGCCGACTGCCTTGGCCCGAGCTCACTTCCTGTCACCTGGGAAGTGAGTTCCAACGTTTTTCACGTTGTGTGGAAAGCCCCTGCTTTCCACGTTCCCGTGTTCAATTCTGAACACAGTCGCAACCTGTACTCTATGACCCAGGCTATAACTGAGCCATGCCATGACGTCGTCAGGCTCATGGCACCCGGTATATTTTCCTTTATGTTTATATTCAGGTTACAGGTGACACATGATGAAATGTTCTTTTTAGTGTAGAGATACAGGTTGATAGAAAAACAAGTCATTTAGGTACCACAGTAGCTGCAGGAAGCTTATATTTGAAGAGACAAAAGGTATTATTTTTAAATACATTTTGTGTTGAATTTCCAGAGTTAAGTGTAGTAGTAACCAATATAAAACATTTTCTATACGAAATCTAATTTTATTATATTTTTGATTAATAATATTTACTTCCGTCTTACTTCTTTTATTTATAAATAAATATTAGAGAATTTTAAATTAGTTTTTCTTATTAATGCTAGTGTAATATTTATTTATTTTTCTAATGCAAGTAATTTCCCTTGTAACAATATTAGACGTTTATGTCCCCTTCTCATTGCTTATTTAAGTGTGTTTCTTTTATATATCTTTTAATTCCGCAGATTGCTTGAACATACTTATTAAGTGTAGTGATCAATCAGTCTGTCTCCCTGGCGAAGAGGTTAAAGACATTGTTCGTAATCCCACATACTCTCGAACGAAACAGCTGCGCGAGATTCGGCAGTGGATCGCGTCGCGTTGGTTACTTACGGAGGGTATGTGAGACAGTCGTTCAGAAAACAATGGCACACTACTGAAGTAAAGCTTACCAAGACATCAACAGCATCTGAAAAATGCTGGTATTGACTGCAATGTCCTGTAAAGGATATGCGGGGGGGGGGGGGGGGGGGGGGGATTAATCAAGGCATTACTAATAATTACTACCATGTTATTATGATCTTTTAAATATGCTCCAAGCAACTAGGGAAATGCATGCGCAGTTGAATTGTATGATGTATTATTATATGTTAGAAGATATCAACATTGATGGGAAAGATGCAAGAGTAATAAAGAATGTTTACTGGAACCAAGTAGCAGCAATTAAAATGAGAAATAAAGAGGGAAGTTACGAACAGATAAAGCTAGGAGTACGACAGGGGTGTGTCTTGTCACCGGATCACTTCTCCCCATATAGCTAAGTAATAATGAGAGAGTTCCAAGAGACGCCAGGAATACTAATCGGAGGTTATAATATAAATAATATACGCTATGCAGATGACACAGTATTGGTGGCGGATAATGCAAGAGAGCTTCAACAATTGTAAGACATTGTGATAATAGAGAGTGCAAAGAACGGACTCTCCTTGAATATCAAGAAAACAGTAACAATGGTGATATCAAAGAAAATGGTGACACCAGAATGTGACATAGAAATAGAAGGAAAAATTCTTAACCAAGTGGATAATTTTAGATACCTAGGAGCATTTATAACATCAGATGGAAGATGTCAACAGAGATTAAGGGCAGAGTAGGGCAAGCAAAAGCTGCATTTCAGAAAATGAAGACTATCTTATGCAATAAGTCACTATCACTGAATGTTAGAAAGAGAGTGCTGAAATGCTCTATAGAACCAGTTTTTCTGTATGGCAGTGAATCTTGGAATGTAAATGGACAAATTAAGAAGAAATTAAAAGCAACAGAGGTGTTTTTCCTGAGATGAATTTTGCGAATTCCTTGGACTGTCAGAGTAACTAACAACGATTGCCTGAAGGGAGACTTTATTCGCAATTGCGAATAAAACTGATCTTTATTTGCAAATCGAATTGCGGGAACTAACAAACATGTCACAGCGTCCATTCACTAGTCAAATGTATTTTGAGCCAGTAAGAAGGTAGTTAATTTGGGGCGATATTTAATATTCATATTAAACAGAGACATCTATTGGCGCCATCGATTCCGACACTCGATCACTCCGTCGCTTCCTGGGCGGATGCACCCCCTAGCCCCGACAGCTTCCGCAGATCCATGGAGCACACTTTATTCACAAGCTTCGAGATTCTTCAGTTCTATATTTTAGTTCCTAATGTTTAATATTTTTCATTATATATATATATATATCGCCTCCCCGGAAGGGAATCGGACCTCTAGCTCCCGCGTGACGGGCGGAGACACTAACCACAATACTACTGAGGACACGATAATAGATAAACAAAAATTTATAATATAGTCACACGCATGTCCCGATGACGTCACGTACGTCATGACCAGCCGGGGTTTCCGGGGCTGGACATAATCACGTGACCAACCGGAACAATTCGATTGCGAATAACATTTATCTTTATTCGTAATTCTATTGCGAATAATCATTTCGTTGCCTGAAACAGGCTAATTAAACTAGAACATAATATACAACAATAAGAAAGAGACAAACAGCTTTCTCCGGTCATGTGATGAAAAGAGAGGCATTGGAGAACATCGTGACAACTGGAAAGATCGAGGGGAAGAGAGGCAGAGGCAGACCAAGAGAAATGATGCTTGATGGATTGAGATGGTGACATGGAGGAATATCATCAGCAGAGTTGATCCAGAACACCAAAGACCGAGATCTGTGGAGAGACATGAATGCCTACGCCAGCTGCCAGGGCACTTGATGATGATTATTATTATATGAGATATTTATGCTAAAGAAATGGGGGGGGGGGAGGGTGGTTAGAAAGCATTCACCATTTAGCAGAGAGAGAGAGAGAGAGAGAGAGAGAGAGAGAGAGAGAGAGAGAGAGATAGAGAGAGAGAGAGGAAGAGAGAGGAAGAGAGAGAGGGAGAGAGAACTTTTTTTTTTTCAAAATGAATGAAATTTACAAATCTTTTAATGACTGTGCAGTGTTATAAAAATATTGCCGGTCCAAGTTTTTGTATTTACCAATTATGTTGCATGAGCTTACAGTGTGTGAATACAAAACTTGGACACGGCAATATTTTCAAACACAGCACAGTCATTAAAAATACACCCTATATAGATGACATTTCCTCTAATTATGATATTTGTCTATATAAACCCCATAAACTTGCATGGTCTTTCGCCAGCGCGAAAAAAACAAACAATGCATGCAGGTCTTGACTTTACCAGGCCAGTGTTTGTCCTGCTCATTTCGCCTATTAATCTGTCACCTCTCTAACTCCTATCACCTAGGCCATAAGCCACCAGTCAAACCACTCATCTTTTCGTTGCCTACTTTGGCATTGAAATCCCAGAGGATGACAGTCATTTCACAATTTTTACACTGGTCCTCGGCCATGTCTAATTCGTCATAAAATATATCTAAATCTTCTTCTTTACAGTCTGCTGCTGGCGCATATACTTGTATTATGTTATTATTCAGAGGTTTACCACGGAGTTTCACTAATAATACTCTATCTGAGATTGTCCAAAATCCTGGAACTGTCCTAGCACCCATTTGTTCCAACATCATGCCAACTCCGCTTTTGTAGACCTTCCCTGCTAAGTAAATAATTCTATACTTATCTAAACATTTTCCCCCTGCAACTGGCCATCGTTTTTCACTACTCATTAATATATTTATATCTGCATTCTTTCCATTTCTTTCTTGATATTATCTAATTCTCCATTCAAACTATGTGTTCTGACTGACATTCCATGTACCAAAAGTGGATGATGAAAATGACGTTGACCTTAAGTTCATGTTTTCTCAAGATCGCCCACCTAACATGTTACCTCATTCTAATCTTGGCATTCAGTTTAGCAATCACAATTTTGTTATTGGCCATTTCTTTGATTACCATAGGATCACATTCATAGACCCCCCCCCCCCACCCCCCCCCCCCCCCTCCCCCACCAATCCCCAACACCTGTTGGCAGGACTTTATCTTTGACTTCTCTTTCAGACAGGCAGTGGCAACAACTGAACGTACAATTGCCTAACAAAATCAACCTGCGGTTGAAACGCAATAGTCTGTGAAGGACAACATGACATTTTTGTGTTTCTAAACCAGTGGTTCTCAACCTATTTTGCCCATGCCCCCTTCCCCTTTACCATATGTTCAGAACGTCATTTCCCCCCCCCCCCCTTTTCGAATCTCCTCCTTATAAGGTTCTACCTTGTGAGAGACCTAATTGACGGGACCAGAGAGAGATGACTTGGTGACGGTGGTAGCATTGCTAGCTTACATGCGTGGACGTGAGGTAACGCTTCTACACAGCACCACGTCGCAGCGAAGTCTCAACTACGCCACATTCCAGTCCCCGTCGTCGGTCTATAAGTTGATCTTCAGTCAGTCCACCTGGTATTATGATGGCTACGCACGGGCGAGTATATTGTCCTCGAGTATGTGACCATTCTGACATTGTGACCCACTAGCCCAACTATTATGGCAGAACTACACCCCCCTTTACGTCCGGAGGGCCTGGTGTTCCTGGAACGGTCTAACACTTCATGGTAGGAATATTGGTGACATTAGCTACAGGGCCACCGGCTGCTGGTATTTACTCTGAGTGAAAGAGGCCACTTGATCATAGTCAGTGACTTTTTGCCAACTCCAAGTGCTTATAGAACCGGTGATAGTAATCTTTATAACCATAGGGGTCACCAGCTATCTCAGTGAACATGAACTTTGTTATACTGTGGCTGCCACGGACAGTTATCTGTCACCAGCCTTACTAGTGAACCTTTAGTTGATTGGCCTCCGAAACTTCTACCGAGATGCTATTCAGACGTCATCACGTACCCAAGCAACTCGGAGTCACCACCTCTACCCGCTAGTCAGTCCAGCTGAGTCTACACCTAGCCAGAGACGCTCGACGCTGAGTGAGAAGATGAGTGACCTCCTTAGCCATGTGGTATCGTGCTCTGTGTACACTGATGATTAAGACGGCCTGAGGGTACTCCAAATAGCCATATCTTCTATCGCCTGGCGGTGTTATACGACAGGTGTTATATAGTGATCAGTGGTCTTCTTGTAGTACACCCTTAACAACAACAAAATAACAAACAAATGAATGATAAAACCATACAAACATATTTCATAAACAAACCAGAACACTGAGCATAACATACATGCAACGTTCGTATAATAAAGCAGCGAAAACGTATAGAGGGTTGACTAACTCTAAGGAATGAGGCGATGACGGCTGGATAGGTCCAAAGTTTGAGATTGAGGTCCCATATCAGGGGGGTATGGGGTGGTTTGGTTTATGGGTGATGTGGCAGGTGGTGTCGGATTGTTGCACTGATGATTGTACTGGAGTACCATTTCTTCCTGCCCTGAAGCTTTCTGCGCTTGTCACGTCTTATTTTACTCACCACATCTTGCCCTGTACTGTCATACTGGAAAGTCTTTACCTTTAGCTTGTGCTGCCTGGTTCTGCCTTTCTCCACTAATATGCTGCAATGGTGGTGGTCGATGCCGTGGTGTCCTAGGACACCCCATCTACACACTGTAGTGAGTGAAGGTGAAACCAGCGCCAGATCAATAGCATTGTCCTCATCGCCTGGACGGCTTTCTGTCCTGGTGACACAGCCACTGTTGATACAAACCAGGTCAATGGTTTCAAGTGCAGTCTCGAGCTCCTCCCCCTGTGTATTGGAGGAAATGTTTCCCCATGATCTGCCTTTAGCGTTGAAGTCGCCATAGAAAATAACATTTCTCTCGTGACCTAATATGCCACTTAAGCACTGCCACTTCTGGGCGTCCATATTCGCGTTGCGGGCATAAACATTAACCAATACGAATGATAGACTGGAATGAACTCTCAACGCCTGTATTTGTATATCGTCACTGTCCCAACTGGACATATCTAGCTCTGACGCCACCATGCTGTCGCGAACGAGAATCGCCATTCCCAGATGTCGTCTGTTGTAGAAACATTTGAAGCCGGCAATTCGGAGTAGCTGATCGCCCAGTCTCGTCAAGTGGTCAGCGCGATCGAAGAAGCCCAGGCAACACTCCAGCTGAAGGAGGTCATGGGCCACACCCAGTTTGACAAGAAAGGGTTCGGCTTCCAAAGCAATGATCCGATGTGGTCCCAGGCGACGATCAAAGAACGCAGAGACCTGGTGGTGAAGGAGATCCGCAAGGGGGAAGGTGATGCAAGAGTCATAAAGGCTGACCAACAGGCTCAGCATGCACAGTGGATGTCATGGGAAGTGGTAGTGCAGAGATCTCTTACCTGGAATGAGATCTGGCGCATGGCACCACTGCGCCTAAGTTTCGTCTTCCGATCCCTCTACTTGGTCAAATGGGGGAAAACCACCGACCCGTTCTGTTCCCTCTCTACAAAGGCTCAAATAGTCCAGACACACTGTACACACTGTACACACTGTACACACGTACTGTCCGGATGTAAGGTCGCCCTGACCCAAGACTGATTTACGTGGCGGCATAACAAAGTCCTTACCGAGTTGGCCGCCATAGTGGATGTAGCTAGAATTAGAGTGAACATAGAGGGGTATAGACCGAGGCCGATGGAGATTTCCTTCGTCCGAGAAGGGCGCAGAGATGGTAAAGCGGACGACTTGCCGCTTGCTACCGTCTTCGATGGTGCGAGGGACTTGGATCTGACCGTAGATCTAAAGGGCCGTGGCAAATACCCTGAGGTGATCCGAAAGTTTGGCTTGCGATCTGACATCGTACTTAGCTCCTCGTCAGCCAAGCAGCTAACGCTGATTGAGCTGACCGCCCCTTACGAGTCCAATATTGAGGAGCAGCATGTGTACAAGTTGGCGTAGTACGATGACATGGTCGCAAGTCTTAGGCGGGAGGAGTAAACCGTCAGGCTATTCGCCGTTGAGATGGGCGTCAGAGGTTTAGTCTCCCACTCCATGTTTGATGTGCTGAAACGAATGAGCATTAAAGGGCAAGCAAGATCTCGGGCCCAGAAACAACTGTGTGAGGCGGCCGAAAAGGCCTCGTGCTGGCTATGGAATTGTCGGAACTTAAAGTGGAATGAGTCTCGGAACTAGCATGGTTAGAAGCGGTAACTGCAGTACCAACAATCTCTCAAACATGACCACGAACTTACGTCTCGTGTCAGATCTTTAGCCTTTCCCCCGAGCGTGAGTGGTGAGTCTGAGTGCAGTCAAAACATGTAAATGTCGGTCGAAGTCCTACCTCCATAACATAGCGATAATCGTCCGTAAGTCGCACTCTGTCGTCTGCGCAGAGACCAAGAGGTGGGTCCAAAAGTAAAGGAAGAACCAGCTTCCTAGCAGAATGCGGCGCCGTGAACGGGACACGGAGAAGGAACACGACAACAGTGACAAACGGAGGAGACAGAGGCCGTGGCGGGGGATGAAGCTGGCTCCCTACGACCACACGTGCTAAGGGCAAGCACAGGATGCACAAACCCTCCCCAACGAGGGAGGGAGGGCTTGAGAGTGTACAAGGTAACAGCGAAGGGACAAGCGTAACAACAGGGATAATTAATATGACCGAACATCTCCACACAGGGGAAAGACGCCCGGATTCATGACCCGGACGGGACAGCCCCCAGAGAGTATTAAGAACTTAAAGGTCCGAAATACTTGGGAAAGGGGGTTTCCTTCTGACGATCAGAAACCTCCTGCAAGTGTTCGCTCCTCGGCGGAGTTTTTACGATTAACATTAGAATTTAATATTCTAAGTTGGGTGGTAAGCTTCATTTCTTTTACATTCCACTGATTTCTCTGTGCTATACAAGCACCACTAGCCTTCTTTATTCTTATATATTAATCTGTTCCACCATTTTTGTCTACCCACTACCCAAACAGGTGTATGACTCTGCCTCTTGCGGTGAATTCCTAGCCCCATTTCTTGAGACCTCCCATCAAGTGTGCCCAACATGTGATTTTGTGTGTGTGACAGGAGAACAATTTAAAAAAAAAAGACGACAGGGTCGACTTCATTGCACCGGGTTTTATCCCTTATGGTTCAGTCTCTGTCTGCAGAAAAAGCACAAAGCACAAATTTCATAGCTCCAGCGACGACACCCAGGAGTCTCCGAAAGAATGCACTCGTGAACCGAAGGATGCGGCCCGGAATCGAACCCACAAACTTTGGAGCGCGAGTCAAACGGCTTGACCTCCCTTGGAGAACAAAGAACAGGTATATGTGGTCGCTATAAGGGATTGCGAACGCGGTTTGTGAGCCCGTATACCCGGGTTCGAAACACAGCGGTGCTAGTTTTTTTTCGAAAAAGGTATAGGAACCGGTCCTTCAGAAAGCAATGGCAAACTACTGAACGTAAAATTTGCCCAGGAATCACGAACAGCGAAAATGCTGGGGTTGACTGCTACGTCCTGTGAAGGACATGCAACTTAATTTTTTTTTAGTCCAGCTTTGTTTCAACTAATGCCCTCTTTAGCTCAACCATCACACGCACAGCTATCAATCAATCAGGTGCCGTCTCCGCAATGAAGGTTGGCTGCAATGGATCTCCAACACTGTCTGTCTCTCGCCTTGACTGTACATCCTGTCAGGCTGATGTTCCTCCATCACTTGACATTTGTATGGTTTTTATAATAGCATCATGTCTTTTAACGTGGCCGAAATATTTCACTTGCCTCCTTTATACATACAGCTATATATCGTATAGAAACCCCAGGAGAACAATGTCACCAGCCAAGTCCAAATCATTAAGTTGGGGAGGAAACAGATCCACCAGCACGAAAATGGACACAGGACTATTGAAAACACATCAGGCAATAAGAGGCAGGGTGATTGGCAAAGGAACTAGAATCTGTTCAAGGGAACTGGCAAAATAAACAATCTATTCAGGGGAGCTGGCAAAGGAACGATAATCTGTTCAGCGGATGGTTATGGAAGCCACTTTATGCTGCGTGATGATGATAGCTGAGCTAAAGGGGGCATTAGTTGAAACAAAGCTGAACTAGCGACGGCATACAACTGATATTCATAACTGTTCATGAACTGATGCTTTTATCAAAGACAAATGAACATCGACCCAACAAATGATAACTTTTCTTTTCATCGCCACAAATCAACTTAAACAACAGCAACAAGTTTTACATAGGGATGTTTAATCAAGGTAACGGTTTTGCCAATTATTCTTAATCTCCATTTGATGCCAATTTATCAAATAATATATTAAAATGAGTGAACAATATCGGTATAACCGCTTTACATTTAAAGTGGGGTTGGAGTGGTATAGTGGTATATTAAAGTTAATTTAGTTGCATAAC
This sequence comes from Cepaea nemoralis, assembly GCA_014155875.1. Taxonomy (NCBI): domain Eukaryota; kingdom Metazoa; phylum Mollusca; class Gastropoda; order Stylommatophora; family Helicidae; genus Cepaea; species Cepaea nemoralis. Next base: position 43,233 of record JACEFZ010013776.1, read on the forward strand.
CTTTACAGGACGTTGCAGTCAACACCAGCATTGTTTGCTGTTGTGATGTCTTGGCAAGTTTACGTTCATTACTTTCTGAACGACCTGCACCCATACTGCCATATCGTAAATGAGTCTTTGCTATGCCATGGGAAATACCATAGAATTGACTCACGACAAGGAACTGGTGGCTCATTAAAACATCGTAAAGATAACTTTAGGAATTCACTGATGAAACTTGGAATGAAGTAAAAATGTCGAAGATTAAAGAAAATCCAACGCCGTTTATTCCGGAGTTATCAGAATCTATATACATTGAGTAGTGAACAAATTAGAGTCCTGTTCTGACCGGGAGGGCAACTAATTTAACGTGCACTGATCTTGTTGTATGTATCCTGCATTTTGCCTTATCCTCGCTCAATATCACTTTCCTTTCCCTCTGTTCATTCAAGACGTCCTTGCTGTCATCTCCAAATCTTTTTGTCTAGAGTTTGCCCTTCGTTCACAAATCCATGGCGTTCTCAATATATGTTGCTCTCTGTTCTTATCTTTAAGTGAGACCACTGTTAGCCTCCCGAAGCTCCACTAGCCACACCGAGTTGTTCTCTAAATCCAATACACGCCCGTTCTCCTTGATCGTCCCACGGCGTATGGTTTCGTTGTCACGCTGGCGTTGGTGTGACGTATCTTCGTGTCTCATGGTTTTGGTGCACTGTTCACTTCGGGATTTTCCTTCGATCCTCTGTATGGTGTGCTTTGGGGCACTTGCTATGTGGCACATACCATTTTGTAAAGAAAACGCAACGCGGTCTGCTGCCAAATCGCGCGCAACTGTGTTTCGAACGCGGGTATGCGGGATCACAATCCACGTACGTAAATTCCTTCGCCACGGAGCGAGTAGTTGTATATTTTTGTTTTTGTTCGCATATCCTTTTACAGGACATCGCTGTCAATATCAGCATCTTTCAGCTGATCGTTGTTTCAGCTCATTTTACATATCTAGGATCAATGGTAAATAGCAAATTATCCCTAGATCAGGAAATCAACATCTGGATTGGTAAGGCAGCAGCAACAATGAACAGGTTAAGAAAAAGAGTCTGGGAGAACAGGAAGCTTACTGCCAAAACAAAAGTCCTTGTCTATCAAGCCTGTGTCCTTAGTACTCTTCTTTATGGCAGTGAAACCTGGACAACTTACTCACACCAAGAGAAACGTTTAAACAGCTTTGGTGTCTGCGAAGAATTCTTGGTATTAAGTGGCAAGACAAAATCACAAATACTGAAGTATTGGAAAGATCAGGTTGTGTGACGGTTTATTCCATGCTCATTCTTCGTAGACTTAGATGGATAGGACATCTTAGGAGGATGGATGATGGTAGAATACCAAAGGACATCTTTTTTGGTGAATTACAGTTGGGTAAGAGATCTCAGGGTCGGCCTCTACTACGATACAAAGATGTGTGTAAGCGGGACATGATTGATACAGGCATTGATAATACACATTGGGAGCAAGTCGCCGCTGAACGTGTTGCATGGAGGGCAAAGATCAGAAATGGAATAAAGACAAAGGAGAAAATTATTGCAGATAAGTCACACACCGAGCGTGTGAGACGTAAGATGGTGCATGATGGTGGAAATGACCACGTGTTCACATGCACCCACTGTGAACGGACATTTACAGCACAAATTGGCCTTATCAGTCACATTCGCTACCGCCATAGGTAAAAGTTATTATGCCTTTATAAAGCACAAACTATCGTCTGTCAAGACGGCAAGGTGCCAGTGTGTAAAATAAAGTTACAGGCTCTTTGATTTCAGTTGTGGACAATTTTGGAGAAATGAAAGACCAAATAATAGTATACGCCACCTAATTATAGGTGTGAAGATTGGTTACCTTAAAAAGCAAAGTTAATTGCATAAACTTTACAGCAGGGGTGGCCAACACGAGGCCCGCGGAGTGGGAAACGACGATGTGGTCGAAGCTGTAGCACGCTTGCTTGTTTACTTTAAGTAACACACACACAAATTAGGTGTGTGGCCGGGCAGGAAATATTATTTCTGAAATTTGGCCCGCCTGCTGAAAAGGATGGCCACCCATGCTTTACAGGACGTCGCAGTCAATCTCAGCATTTTATGGCTGTTTGTAATTTCTATCCATGTTTACGTTCAGTAGTTTGCCATTGATTACTTTCTGAACGACTGTTACTTATACCATTGTATTAAAACCAACGCAAGGCGGTCTGCTGCCAAATCGACCGCAGCTGTGCTTCGAACGCGGTATGTTGGATTACGATTTGCTTATTTCCCATGCTTCACATGCATACAACAGTATAGTTTCTATATTACTAACTGTCATGTATCTAAAGCCATGGTCAATCCTACAAATGCAGCATTGGCATACTTTCTACCCAGAGAATAACATTGTTAACACAGATATGCCTATAGTGAAACTGCGGTCATGAGATTGTTGTTACAGTCTTCATCTTCTTATAGTTCATGCCGTGTGGCTTTGGTGATCATATCTGCCAGTAGTCTTTTATCTCTCCGTTATTGCCAATCTCATACTGATGTTCCTCCGCGCCATGATGTCAAACTCCACAGCATTTTCTCTCTTAGTCTCCCCCTGTCACCCTTTCCGCCCAGCCTCCCCGTTGTCACGGCCGAGTCCACATTTTCCCTTCTTATACCATACTCAACTCAAAGAATGTGGACTGTCCCATTCTGATGCGAATCGGCAGTTCTCTTTGTAAGTTAACTTCTGTCAAGATATCTTCATTGGTCTTTCTAGCTGTCGACAGTCCATCATTCTTCTATAAACCACGTCTTCGTAACTTCCACATAATTTCTCACATATCTGTTGATTGTCCATGATTTGCTTCCTTAATCAGGTTTGGGCTTTTACAGACTTCGATTGCAGAAAATATTCATCATCTTGTGAAATACTGCATTTTCTTGGGCCATTCTTCATTTCATATCCCGAATACAACTCCCACCATATTATCCTATGATTTCATGCAATTCTACAGATTAAGTAGAGGTAAAGTTGACAAATTCTACTTTAAGTTTTTGTTGTGTTCTTGTTAAAATGGTAAAGCTGATCAAATTTAAGTGTTTGTTGATTTACTCAGTGTAAATTTTACTTCTTACCGCAGTTCATCAAAATGAATGGAACGGAAATGAAACAAGCAAATGTAATTAGGTATATAGGTATTTTAACAATAGCAGATGAAAGATGTATTAAGGAAGCTAAATGTGGAATAGGTCAACCAGAGAGACTAATGGAGACGGATTGTATCTGCAGCAAAGAACCTCAATGGCTCGGAACGCTGAAGAAGAAGAAGAAGAAGAAGAAATGTGGAATAACCGAAGTAAAGACGTTTCACAAGATGAATAATATCATCATCATCAAGTGCCCTGTCGGCTGGCGTAGGCGTTCATGGTTCTCCACAGATCTCGGCCTTTGGTGTTCTGGATCAACTCTGCTGATGATATTCCTCCATGCCACCGTCTCAAGTCCGTCCAGCATAATTTCTCTTGGTCTGCCTCTGCCTCTCTTCCCCTCGATCTTTCTAGTTGTCACGATGTTCTCCAATGCCTCTCTTCTCATCACATGACCAAATAAGTTGTTTGTCTCTTTCTTATTGTTGTATATAGTGTTCTAGTTTCATTAGCCTCTTTCTGGCAATCGTTGTTGGTTACTCTGGCAGCCCATAGAATTCGCAACATTCGTCTTAAAAATCCCATCTCTGTTGCTTCTAAGTTCTTCCTAATTTGTTAATTTACATTCCAAGATTCGCTGCCATACAGCAAAACTGGTTCTATAATAGCATTTTAGCACTCTCTTTCTTACATTCATTGATATGATAGTGACTTATTGCATAAGATACTCTTCATTTTCTGAAATGCGGCTTTTGCTTGACATATTCTGCTCTTAATCTCTGTTGTACATCTTCCATCTAATGTTATAAGTGCCCCTAGTTATTTAAAATTATATACTTGGTTAAGAATTTCCCCTTCTATTTCTATGCCACATTTTGGTGTCCTCATTTTCAGTTGAAAAATATAGGTGAGGAAAAGTGTTCTTGAGAGCCATACTGGGGCAATCTGATGTAAGGAAGTGAATCATGGATAAATAGGAAAGTGATAAATTATGTGGAGGCTGAGGTGGTGTATGAGAAGAATGTTGAGAACTCTTGGACGGATAAAATAGAGAAATAAAGATATTTGAAAGACGTTAACTCACCAAGAGAACTGATTGCTTGCATCAGTAGAAGACAAACCAAATTTTTTTTTTTTGGGGGGGGGAGGGGGTAATGTCGTGAGAAGGGGACAGCTTGAGTATGCAACCACAGCAGGAGGCTTGGAAGGAAAGAGAGGCTGGGGAACCAAGAGAAAATATGCTGGACAGTTTATAACAGCACTGGGGGTACCGGAGTACCTCAGTATCAAAAATGATTGACAGAAGACTGGACAGACATGAACATCCAGGAAGGTTATGTTAAACCGGTCAACAAACGCCTGAAGAAGGCGACATAAAGGCACACATATTGTAAACAGGGACAATGCATTTACGTCCAAAACAAACGCTTAGTGCGAACGAAGAAGAGAAAGACATAACCACCAACGCCACGTATAAGAAGCACTGCAGTCCAACACTTTTCACATTCCGACGTAGCGATAACCACGGACTGATGTAAAAGTTTAACTGCTGCCGTCCGTTGCTTAGTTTACAACGACGTTACAACTTTCAACAACGTGTTGAGATTGTTGACTGTTGTTGTTGTCATACAGTAGCGTTATTTTAGCTGGCTGGTCGTGTTGCAGCTATGGATGTGGATGAAACAAGAAAAACGGTGACGGAGTTAGGAGTCTGTGTAGAAGATTTCATCGGCGACAAGCCGAAAACAAAAACTAAGTGCCACAATCCTAAATTAAAAATATTTAGGTAGGAATTGTAATTAAAACTAAGAAAACTATTAATAATTAATTTTAATTTATCATTACGACGGGTTATATACTGGCAAAGACCTATTACTAGTATTACTATTGACGCGTCCTCGTCGAGCGTCCTGGGCAACAGGTCCCTTCAGGGTCCTGGCTAAAGTCAGTAGGATCGCCGATTCCTCCGAAGTCGGAGAGTTCAGAGTGTCTGTCTGTAGTACGGCGAGGAACCACCAGTCTGCATAATGTGCAGCCAATAATCCAGATATTTTGAGATATTCAGATAATGATATGGGATGGGACAGCGGATACTCAGCAAACTTCAGTCCTGTATGACATCACACTGATGTTGGACAACAAGATGCCTTCATCCAACATAAGGACTTCGCATTGGAGCTCAAGCCAACTCAAGCAAGCAATGACATTAATTATATAAATATTAATTAAAAGTTTTTTGTTTTTTGTATGCCCTTTGCCTTTACAGGATTCAGAATGTCGAAATCAACTACATTGTATTCTTACTATACTATTACAATTAGTATTACTATTTGATTTTGTGATTTACAAAGCATTTTTACCAGTACTCAGTACCTTTTTAACATTTCTTTCTGAACAATGGACACTCTCACTCATACTTACCATTTAATTAATTTAAATAAACGCAAAGCAGTCTGCTTCCACATCGCCTGCAGCATATTTCGAACCCCCGACTCTGTATATCGGGGCCTTGTGAAAAGACGCTGGCATTTTATAATGAAATAATTTTAAGTTATTAGAAATAAAATAAAAATCTGATTAACCGTCACTCATTTAACTGTCAGTATCTGTTATCGTCTGAAAAAATGCGTGAGTATCAACAAACAAACAGACATCTTTAACATTTAAATATTGAGCACAACCCACCACTGGCAACGCTGATCATATTCTGGTATGAACCTAAGGCCTATCCACGTCAATATGGAAGCACTATACCCAAGTTTCGCTCTCGTTTGAGCTCGTCAGTAGTGCATATCCCTGACCGGATCCGGAAACAAGCCCCAGATCACGTGTGTGAAGCGGGTGTGTAACCACGCGGCACACACTGGACACAGCCAAATTATCATAACAGAACACTACAACGTCACCCATCATAGGCTATGCTCAAGATTGCCCAAACGCTGCGACTGACGTCCGTCAATCGATGTGGACCCGAACAATCAGGACTTCTCACTGGCAAGGAACACCAGGCCTCCTTAAATCCAGCGAGCAATAATCAAATTGATTTATTGGTTGTTTCAGGATTTGAAATTTAAATATTGAGCACAACCCACCACTGGCAATGCTGATCGTATTCTGGTATGAACCTAAGACCTATCCACGTCAATATGGAAGCACTATGCTCAAGTTTCGCTCTAGTTTGAGCTCATCATGTAGTGCATATCCCTGACCAGAATATTATACAAGTATATGCACCAACAAAGCAGTAGTGATGAAGAAATACAACACTTTTACGATGAAATAGAGATGACGATGGCTCAAATTGGATCACAGGAAATAAAAATAATACTTGGAGATTTTAATTCAAAAGTAGGAAAGGGGAGAATGGAGGATGTAGTGGGGAATTATGGTTTAGGTACAAGAAGTGAAAGAGGGGAAAAGCTAATTGAACGGGCAAATATCAATGATATGATAATTGGAAACACATGGTTTAAACACCATAACAGACGACTATACACATGGAAAAGACCTGATCAGAAAATACGCAACTAATTTGACTACATACTAATTAATAAAAGATTTAGAAATGCTCTAATTAATGTAAAAACAATGCCTGGCACTGACTGTAATAGTGATCATGTACCACTATGTGGACAAATAAAAGTAAGATTAAAGAGAGGGAAAAAAATGGTTAGGAACATGAGACTTAATAAAGAGGTTCTGAAAGTAGATAAAGAAATTCAAGAACAATACATAGTGACTGTGAGAAATAGGTACAATGCAATAGCTAAAATACAGAGTATAAATGAACAATGGGAAATGTTAAGGGACTTCATTCATCAAACTAGCAAAGAAATGTTACAGGAGAGAAGAAGTCAAATAGCTAAGAAAAAATGGATGAATGAAGACATCTTAATGCTGATGGTCAAAAGAATACAGAGTAAAAATGACAAACATCAGATAAATAAAGAAATAAAAGATAAATGTTGGAAGGCAAAAGAAAGTTGGTTAAATGAGCAGTGCAAAAAAATTGAATTAAATGCCTATTAAAGATACAAATAATATGCACAGACAAATAAGAATAAATACAGGGTGTTTGAAATCAAAAACAGGAAAGATATTATTGGAGGAAGGTGCTGTAATGAAGAGGTGGAATGAGTATATAAGAGAATTATATGATGGGGAAAGGGAAGAATTAACAGAAGAAAGTAACTTAGAAGGTCCACCTATTCTAAAAGAAGAAGTCGCTGACGCTATGAAATAGATGAAGAAAGGAAAAACAGCTGGACCAGATGAAATCACAATAGAAGAATTAGAAGTATTTGGAGTAGATATATTAACCGAAATGTTAAATGATATTTACAGCAGTGGATATTTACCCAGTGATATGCTGAAATCTGTATTTATAACTATACCAAAAAGACTAGGAGCAATTGAATGTGAAGATTTTCATACAATTAACCTCATAAACCATATCACTAAGCTTCTGCTCAGAATCATAATGAGAAGAACCAGAAAGAAAATAAAAATGGAAATTAGTGAAGAACAGTATGGATTTGTGGAGGGAAAGGGCACAAACAATACAATATATACATTACGGACACTAATAGAAAGGTCTATAGAGAAACAGAAAGACGTATATTTATGCTTCATAGATTATACTAAGGCATTTGATAAAGTAAAACATGATGAACTAATTAAAATGTTGGAAGATATCAACATTGATGGGAAAGATTTAAGAATAATAAAGAATATTTACTGGAACCAAGCAGCAGCAATTAAAATTGGAAATAAAGAGGGTAGTTACGAACACATAAAGCTAGGAGTACTGACAGGGATGTGTCTTGTCACCAGATCTCTTCTCCCTATATTTTTTTTTCCGCATATCCTTTACAGGACATCACTGTCAACAGCAGCATCTTCAGCTGTCAGTTGATTTCTTGGCAAGATTACGCTCAGTAGTTGGCCATTGCTTTCTGAGCGGCCGGCTCAGTTATCCCGCAAGTCACCAGCGGGAGTCGAACCGCTTCCAGCTCTCGTCTGCTACAAGACTCTGCGTGATAAACGGGATTACGGAGAAAGTGTTGTAACCCCTCAGGCCAGAGAGACCGGCTCTCCCTATATAGCGAAGTAATAATGAGAGAGATCTAGGTCAATTCTTAGTCAGATATGACTGAGCTACCGTATGACAGTAGACGGTACTACCTGCTTTCTGTCGGCGCCGAATGTTGGGCGGCGCTTACCAAACCCGACACCCCACATTGTGCCAACGGCTTCGGGCGAAAGAGCGCAATTGGGAGGGTACTAGCCTTATCCTGGTGCGAGGAAATGCAACCCAAAGACAAAATAAGTCATGGCAGGGCAGACCAGGCCCTAAGCCTTGGTTGGCAGCTGGTCTAGGATCGAAGCTCCGACAGGCGGACAGTTAGAGCATTGCTTTGCTGATCCGGCAGCTTCTGCAGCTTGTCTTGTTCCAGATTATAGGTGTCAACTTTCCTCTGGAGTGAACTAGGCAGGCCGAGAGAGGGATCATGCTGCATGGGCAACACATGGTTTCTTTATTTTAGCCCAGGCTTTGTGCTATGGAGAGGCAATAACTCCATCCCTGGTCTTAACCTGGTCTCGGAATCAAAGCGAGAGGCAACTGTTACGGGTTATAAGTCCTTGTCAGTTGGCGTAGACATGGGGCGCCACGCGTTGCCTCTGACGGTGGGAGACACCTACAGGTGTCACTGATCAGCTACCGCCCGCCTCAAGCTGGGCAGCCCCCAGCCAATTGGGTGCTGATCCGCCACAGCCTGCCTGCTTCAATGGGTGCTTGGGGCTAGGACAAAATCTGAATCGCAGGCTGTAAAACCAATGCACCAGGTACTAATAAAAAGAATAGAAACCTCAAGCTACGGCTTGCAACCTGGAACGTGAGAACCATGTGTCCAGGATTTTCCACTGACTTGACAAATATTGACGATGTGAGAAAAACGGCTGTGATTGATGCTGAACTCGATCGTCTTAACATTGATATTGCTGGCCTGCAGGAGACTCGCCTCGCTGAGGAAGGGTCACTCAGGGAAAACAATTACACCTTTTTTTGGAAGGGAAGAGGGCAGGCAGAAAAAAGGCAACATGGTGTGGGCTTTGCAGTGAAGAATTCGCTACTGGGAATGATTGATATCCCAGCTGGAGGTAATGAAAGATTATTATCACTGCGCTTGGCAACCTCCTGTGGATTTGCCACCATTCTCACTGCATATGCACAGACACTCGCTTCCTCTGATGATGTGAAGGATATGTTCTATGAGCAGCTAGACTCTGCGATCAAGGCAGTTCCAAAATCCGACTACATTTATATGCTCGGTGATTTCAATGCTCGTGTGGGCAAGGACTCGAGTTCATGGCCAGTGTGCCTTGGAAAATACAACATCGGTCGCATGAATGATAATGGGCAAAGGCTGCTGGAGCATTGCACTAGAAATGACCTATGTATTACAAACTCCTTTTTTAAAACAAAAGAGATGCATAAGGTCACATGGAAACATCCAAGATCCGGCCATTGGCATCAGCTGGACTTCATTATCACACGGAGACAACATCTGAACCATACATCATTAACTCGAAGTTACCACAGTGCTGACTGTGATACAGATCATTCTTTGGTTGCTGCAAGGGTTAGACTGAGAACAAAGAGAATCTACACAGCTAAACACAAGTCTAACCCCAGGATTAATATTACTAACACTCACGATCCTGAAAAGTGCTTTGAATTTCAACAGCAACTTGAAGACGCTTTTAATGATACATCAGAAAATTGTATTGTAAATGATAAATGGAGTAAACTTAAGGAAACTATTTATAAAACAGCGGTAGGGGTTTACGGCACTGTGGATCATAAGAGGCAGGACTGGTTTGCGGCAAACAGCCAGATACTGCAGCCCTTGATTGATAAAAAGAAGATAGCTCTCTTAAGAAACAAGGAAAGACCAACGCGTAACACTCTGAGTGAGCTGAAGCAAGCTAGGAAGGATGTACAAAAGGCTGCCAGGCAGTGTGCGAATGACTATTGGATCAAGTTATGTGAGTCCATTCAAATCGCAAGTGATAAGGGAAACATCAGAAGCATGTATGAAGGGATAAAGAAAGCCTGTGGTCCAATGATCAAAAGAAGTGCACCGCTGAAAACCTTGACTGGAGAAATCATCACTGATAAGAAACAGCAGATGGATAGATGGGTCGAGCACTATTTAGAGCTTTACTCAAGTGAGACCAAACTAGCGGATGATGCCCTCAATGCCATAGAGGCCCTGCCAACTCTTGACCACCTGGACACACTTCCCACTATAACAGAAGTTAAGTGTGCTATAAATGAGCTTGCATCTGGCAAGGCTCCAGGTAAGGATGGGATTCCAATAGAGGTTATCAGGAGTGGGCAAGACACACTCGCTCTACAGATCCACCAGCTAATAGAGCTATGCTGGCGAGAAGGACAAGTCCCACAGGATTTCAAAGATTCAAACATCATAACGCTGTACAAGAACAAGGGAGATCGGAGCGACTGTAACAACTATAGGGGTATCTCACTTCTGTGTATTGTTGGGAAAGTATTTGCCAGAATTGTTCTGCACAGACTTCAAGTCCTGGGAGATCAAGTCTACCCCGAATCACAGTGTGGCTTCCGTCAGAACCGGTCTACCATTGATATGATATTCTCATTGCGACAGATGCAAGAAAAATGCCGGGAACAAAATCAGCCACTGTTTATTGCCTTCATCGACCTCACAAAGGCATTCGATTTGGTCAGTCGTGAGGGTCTGTTCAAAGCACTAAAGAAGATTGGCTGCCCACCAACTCTTCTGTCCATTGTGGAATCGTTCCACACAGGCATGAAGGGTATAATCAAGTTTGATGGCTCAACTTCAGAAGAGTTTGAAATCAAGAGTGGAGTTAAGCAAGGCTGTGTGCTAGCCCCCACCCTCTTTGGGATATACTTTTCACTTCTACTGAAATATGCCTTTCGTGATCAGGATGATGGTATATACATTCACTCACGCTCAGATGGTGGCCTCTATAATGCTCAGAGATTGAAGGCCAAGACCAAAATTAGCAGGGTACTAATCAGAGAGTTGCTTTTTGCGGATGATGCTGCGATTACGACCCACTCTGAGGAAGAATTACAACATCTACTATCTGCATTCTCCAATGCTTGTTCTGAATTTGGTTTAACAATTAACAAAAAGAAGACACAGATTATGTCACAAGGTGCACATGGTGTACCATCAATCTTTATTGACGACGCCGAACTGGAGATAGTAGACCATTTTACATATCTAGGATCAGAGGTAAATAGCAAATTATCCCTCGATCAGGAAATCAACATCAGGATTGGCAAGGCAGCAACAACAATGAACATGTTAGCGAAAAAGAGTCTGGGAGAACAGGAAGCTTACTGCCAAAACAAAAGTCCTCGTCTACCAAGCCTGTGTCCTTAGTACTCTTCTTTATGGCAGTGAAACCTGGACAACTTACTCACGCCAAGAGAAACGTTTAAACAGCTTTCATATGCGGTGTCTGCGAAGAATACTTGGTATTAAGTGGCAAGACAAAATCACAAATACTGAAGTATTGGAAAGATCAGGTTGTGTGACGGTGTATTCCATGCTCAGTCTTCGTAGACTTAGATGGATAGGACACGTTAGGAGGATGGATGATGGTAGAATACCAAAGGACATCTTTTTTGGTGAATTACAGACGGGTAGGAGATCTCAGGGTCGGCCTCTACTACGATACAAAGATGTGTGTAAACGGGACATGATTGATACAGGCATTGATAATGCACATTGGGAGCACGTTGCCGCTGAACGTGTTGCTTGGAGGGCAACTATCGGAAACGGAATAAAGACAAAGGAGAAAATGATTGCAGATAAAGCACACACAGAGCGTGAGAGACGTAAGATGGTGCAAAATGGTGGAAATGACCATGTTTTCACATGCACCTACTGTGGGCAAACATTTGCAGCAAGAATTGGCCTTACCAGCCACACTCGCCACCGCCATGGATCGTAGTTATTAAGCCTTTTTAAAGCACAATGTACCAAACTATCGTCTGTCAAGACGGAAAGGTGCCAATGATGAATGAGAGAGATCAAAGAGATGCCAGGAATACTAGTTGGAGGTTATAATATAAATAATATACGCTATGCAGATGACACAGTATTGGTGGCAGATAAATCAACAGACCTACAACCATTGTTGGACACTGTAGTAACAGAGAGGAAGGAAAGGACTCTCCTTGAATATCAAGAAAACAGCAACAATGGTGATATCAAAGAAAATGGTGACACCAAAATGTGACATAGAAATAGAAGGAAAAATTCTTAACCAAGTGGATAATTTTAGATACCTAGGGACATTTATAACATCAGATGGAAGATGTACAACAGAGAATAAGAGCAGAATAGGGCAAGCAGAGGCCGCATTTCAGAAAATGAAGAGTATCTTGTGCAATAGGTCACTATCACTGAGTGTAAGAAAGAGAGTGCTGAAATGCTATGTAGAACCAGTTTTGCTGTATGGCAGTGAATCTTGGAATGTAAATGAACAAATTAAGAAGAAATTAGAAGCAACAGAGATGTGGTTCCTGAGACGAATGTTGCGAATTACTTGGACTGCCAGAGTAATTAACAACGACTGCCTGAAACAGGCTAATGAAAGTAGAACACTATATACAACAATAAGAAAGAGACAAACATCTTTCTTTGGCCATGTGGTGAGAAGAGAGGCATTGGAGAACATCGTGACAACTGGAAAGATCGAGGGGAAGAGAGGCAGAGGCAGACCAAGAGAAATGATGTTGGATGGATTGAGACGGTGGCACGGAGGAATATCAGCAGCAGAGTTGATCCAGTAAACCAAAGACTGAGATCTGTGGAGAGCCATGAACGCCTACGCCAGCTGGCAGGGCACTTGATGATGATGATGATATTTTAATCATCAGTTTTGAGGATTTTTAAAATTTATTATTCACATTATTATTGTGTTTAATGTGCAGTTAGGATCAGTAGCTTCATGACCGGAAGTGGCAGTCTGTGGTTAACTACTTGTTTTAAAACAAACTCTAAAAAAAAACTCCACAGTATATGATAAAACTGACAAAATTAAATCCAACAATAACTGCTACCATATTTGAGTCTCTGTTAATTATAAGCAGAAATAGTTAACTCTGTTTAATGCATTGTGCATTAAACAATAGTAAAAAGGAAATCGATCTCCCTATATGAAATCTTCCTCCAAGTGGTGGAATCATGCATCTGTTTAAGTAGCTTTTTTAGACAAAGCTGAAGGAGCAGATAAAAACATCAACATAAGAATACAAAAGGCAAGAGGAGGTTTATAGAACTAGCAAATTTGTGGAAGTCTAAAGAATTTATACTTAGCACCAAATTTTAAATATGATCGAGACTGAATAAAATGATTACTCATATACTACAAACATTAATTAATTGGTGCTTACACAGAATAAGAATAAAATGGTATGACAGAATCACCAATGTGGAGCTCGTGGAGTGAACAAACAAATTTCAGTAAATCAAGAGCTGAAGGAAAGGACAAACATTCAGGAAAACCTGCCAGTGGTATAAATAGAAAGTTCTTTCTCTGGAATCCACAGGAAAAAAAGAAATAGAGAAAGTCTTAAAACCACGGAGAAGAGAATTAGAAACAGAGATTAATAATATGACAAAAATAGCTGCAGGAGATATCAAAGGACATAGGGCTTGGAGTTGGTTGAGGACCCACATTCCATTGGGGACAGAAAACAGGAAAAGATCATTTTCATCACACAGACCATTGTTAAAGTCTTGGTTATGTAACTCTCTAAAGAGGTCAGCAGGGCCGAATGGATAAGATAGCTCGTTCTTAAATATCCTGTGTGCTGAGGTTGCAGGTTCAGCCCCATCACCAATCAGTTGGACTAAAATGTTGAATTCTTGTCCTTGGCATAGGGACATAAATTACAAGTACTTGAGAAGTCGGAGTGGGCTCACGGCAAGGGACACTGGTAATAGGGAAAGCTAATCCATATGCAAAAATCAGTCCTGTGCACTGGAGGTAGTAGCACATGCATGGACTACACTTGAACTTAAAGTAAGCGAGCAGAAAAAAAAGACACTCAAATACCAAACCCTTTTTCTCCCTTATTCTATTGTTTTTTATTTTGCTATTCTTATATTATTGACAGTTTTGTCTTCTAACTTTTCCACAGGGAGTTTACACTGGCTACTGTTTCTGCCTTAGCAGAAATCAAATCAAATCATGTGTACGCAAAAACTGACAAAGAGCTTGCAGCACAGTCCCAAGTTTATGCACTTGATGCTTTAGCATGTACTGGTAAGATTCATTAGCTATGTTTTAACATGTATTCTTCTTCTTTGTTCCTCTTTAGAGGGGAGTGTATGACATGTAGTTATGCATGTCAAAGATCAGTGTGTCCAAATTCAACATGTATTTGTTTTAGGTTAGCTTCATCTAGAAAGATTCAAGCTAACAACTATATTTACCCTTGGGTAGGTTTTCTTTCCTAACAGTTTTGCCAGAACGGTGACTTTACAGCCTACTGTGTGTGATTTTCAACAAGTCCCAAAGCAGGAACCTGCTGTGGATCTGAGAAGTGCTAGGATAATCATATTCCATAGGCCTGATGCACGGAGTAATTGGGGCCAGTCTTTCCTTCTCATAGCTAACAGTGAGAGCATGCATCGAACCCTCATCAACTGCACTCATGACATTATCAGTGTAATCTCTGCATGATAGCCAGACACATCAGAGATGCTTTAACATGTACTGTAACATGCATTAGTGAAGCTTTAACGTGTACTATCATATACGTAAGTGATGCTTTATCATGTAATGTCATATACACTAGTCAAGCTTTAACACATAATTTTTGGTTACATTAGTGGCTCTTTAGTTTGTACACAGTTGTATGTCATAATAATATAGAAATTGAGCTCTGCATATTTTTAGGGTTAGTTTTCAGCCTGGAACATGGTGCTCTTAAAAAATATAAATTCATAGGTCATTAACCAACACCATCATACTAGAAACAAGCATCATATTATATTATGTGAGCTGTTAGTACCATACAAAGGCATACAATTTTCTTTAGGGGTTAAAGTTCAGAGGATTGACTTCATTTCACCAGGTTCTGTTCCATATGGCTGTCATCTTTCTGCAGAGCAGCTTGGTGAAAGTGTCACACTGAGCATGAATTGCGCAGCTCCAGCATGAACCCCCAAATGTCTCTGAAAAATTGTTCTTCTGAACTGAATGACGGTGTCTGAAAACGAATCCACAACCTTTGTAGCAGAAGGCAGGTGGTTTAACACCTTTGCCATGAAGATCTCCTGCTTTAGGAAGTCATTGAAGTCCCAGTCAGTCAGTGGCCTGCATACTGCTAGTCTCTTAAGGCACAACTAATGATGAATCTCATCTCATCAGGTTACTCTTGTTCTCATCAGGTTACTCTTGTACCTTGTGGTGTTGAGATGAAGCATAAACAGTGGGAGAGTGCCCGTGTATGGGCTTCATATATCGAGGTCTCTTTAACTCCTTCTATCCATCGTTTACATGGCCGGCCTCTTTCTCTGCTTCCGTCTGGTCTATACATCATTGCTTGTTGAGGTATACTGTTAGTTGGTAATCTAGTCATATGGTCAAACCATTTAACCTGCTGTTTTCTGATAAAATCTAGTGCTGCTATAACCCTAACTTTAGTCCTGATTTCTTCATTTCTGATTTTCTCTCTTCTTGATACATTGAGTATTCTTCTCAGGAATCTTACTTCTGTTGTTGGGATTTTTCTTTTCTCTTTTTCTGTCATTGTCCAGGTTTGGCATTGGTAGCATAGAGTTGGTAGGAAGATTGTGTTGTATACTGCTTTCTTAATGGCTACAGATACATAGTTTGTTCTTTAGTATTGGTGCCATTTGTCCAGCGAGACTCACGATGAATGAGAGGTCTAAAACACAAAAGTGATGCAAAGTTGCCATGTGCAGAATGTGACAGTTTCTTGGGTGAGCCCAGAACCAGAGCATCACAAATTGACTCTGCATATATCTGGGAGCCTTTTTGGATGGTGGGAAATGTCCATGTGCAGTCTTCCCTTGAGGGAGAGCCCAAATGGCATGCATGCAGCAGGTTTAAGTCCTGTTAGATGTACCACCAGTGAATGTAACGTTGAAAATGATGTAACCACTCTGAGATGGAGGTATACCCTTTAAAACTACCCTGGACGGCTGAGTTAACAAATGCCAGGAAGAAGTCAGATGTGTTGCCCAAAATGCAAATATTTCTGCTCAACTGTAACCAAGCACAATGCAGTTATGTTGAACATTCAGATGAATGCAGGAAAACCCGGGAATGTTAACCCGGTCAATAAATACCTGAAGAAGTCGGATGTGTCAGCAGAAAGGCACAAATATCGCAGCTCTGCTGTAAACAGACACAACACAATTATGTCCAAAACAAACATTCCAGACAAAAGAAGAATGCAGCAAAAGAATTTAATAAAGGAAAGTAAAAACATTACCCTTTACACACTATTTTAATATCTCTTTTCCTATCTCAATTATTCCTCCTCACGACGCTTGATGGCAAAAGTGGAAGATAATGATGACACACCATTAAGGCACATTTGAAATATGGTAAAAAAAAGTTAAGGATCTTTTCATATGCCCGAAGGCCTATTGGACATATGGTATTGGACCTATATTTTTATAGACCAATCAGCAATCATATGATGATGTGGTCAGTATTCACCTGGCCACCTTTACTTCCAAAGACATTTCATAGTGCTCATTCTAGACTGAGTCAACGTGAGAGCTCAGGTCAGTTGTCGAAATCTGCCTTTGTGCAAATTCATACTTGTGGCTAAAAGGCCAGCATATAGCCACTATGCTACTGCACTCTATTAGCATGTGATACTCAGCCCATGTTTTCAGCCGGCAAGCACTGCCCAAAGGGTATTCTACGGGCCATCTGTACTTTCCCAGAGAAATCTCTAGTGGTCATGTTATGTGTGTGTCCATTTTAACAGATGAAGAGAATCATTGAAGATCTGTTGTTGTATGTTGTGGAATATCTATTATTTTGTGTTATGGCAGATCTGTTATTGTATATTATGAAAGGTCTGTTATTGTATGTTATGGAAGAACTATTGTTGTAGGTTATGGAAGAACTATTATTTTATGTTATGGAAGAACTATTGTATGTTATTGAAGAACATTTGTTGTATGTTTTATTATATGTTATGGAAGAACTATTGTTGTAGGTTATGGCAGAACTATTGTTTGTTAAGGAAGAACAATTATTGTATGTTATGGAAGAACTGCTGTATGTTATGGAAGAACTATTGTTGTATGTTATGGAAGAACTATTGTATGTTGTGGAAGAACTTATTCTGTGTTGTGGAAGAACTATTATTGTATGTTATGGAAGAACTATTATTCTGTGTTGTGGAAGAAATATTAATGTATGTTATGGAAGAACTAGTATTATGTGTTGTGTTATTGTATGTTATCAGAGAACTTGTGTGTTGTGGTAGAACTGTTGTATGTTATGGAAGAGCTATTATTCTGTGTTGTGGAAGAACTATTATTCTATGTTATGGAAGCAGTTGTTATGTCTCTTCAGGTATTACTGGTCTTCAGTGGAAGAAACACCTGTCCAGTCGTGTGCATGTGACATTAGTCGATCATGATGACACCAAGAAGCTGGTGGACAATGCCCAAGCCAATGACCTGACCTGCACAGAACTGAAACTGAATCCTTTGCGAGCTTCTGGTGACCTTATCGAGCGGCAGGGTGAGAAGGAAGTCCATTACTGCCAGGCAGAACCCAAGGCAGTCATGATGATGGAAGCTTTTAATTTTATGTTAGTATACTGTCATGTCAACTGTCATCTACTGCCTATAGTACCTTGTGGTGTAGGGCAGGGGGGGTCTTGAGCGTGAGGAATTAAGGCCGTCTGGCTAGTGCAGTTGCCTTCTGTTTGCCCACAGACAGAAACAAATCCACACCCAAAGTGGAACCTGGTGTTCTAGCCACTCGACCCGCCACTAACCAATATCCCATAATGTTAGTGATTTAATGCTGTATGTGCTAGCAGGAGCTGTGGTAGGTGCAGTGGCTGGCTGGAAGCTAGCCTACCAGTCCAGTATTAAGGGTTCAAATCCACATCAGGGGAGGTATTTTAAATTGACCTGGACTCCCAGGCTGACCCGGCCTAAAATGGGTGCCATGGAATGTCTTGGAAGTAAAGGAGCCCAGGGTGATACTGACCACATCACCCAGTCAGTGCCACAGGGTCTCTAAAATATTAGTCTAAAGTCTAGCACCATATGTCCAATGTACATTCTTCTTCTTTTCAGCGTTCCGAGCCATTGAGGTTCTTTGCTGCAGATACAATTCGTCTCTCTGGTTGACCTTCTGCCAGTCGTTGATTCCAAGTACTTGTAGGTCTGTATATATATATTATCTCTCCACCGTCTTCTTGGTCTACCTCGGGGTCTACGGTCATTTATTTCCTGAGTGTAAGCGAGTTTTGTTTCCCTACTACCATTCTTTCTATGTGCCTCAGCCATTGTAGTTTATTAGCCTTCATGATACCAGTGATTAGCGGGGACTTAAACAGATCATAAATGTCTTTGTTACTTCTTCTTTTCCACTCTCCACTTTGTGTATCCCTAATGGGTCCAAAAATGCATCTTAAAACTTTGTTCTCAAAGGTTTGTAGCAAGGCTTCGTCTCCTTTCGTTGTACTCCAGGTTTCAGAGCCATACAGCACAAATGGTCTGATCAGTGTTTTGTATATTGTGATTTTGGTGTTATGAGATAGTGCATTTGATTTTAGTAGATGTTGTAGTGCATAGTATATCTTATTTCCAGAATTGATTCTAGTTTGTATTTCTTCCCTTATGATGTTGGAGCAGTTGAAGATTGTACCCAGGTATTTGTATGTTTCCGTTCATTAGGGCTTGGAAAAAAAATCCTTTTCTTACTATAATATGTAAGCAGTTTGATCTCGTGTAGATTCATTCTTCTTCTTCTTCATGGTCCTTCAGACATGCGTCTGAATATAATTAAAGAAAGCAGCAGCCAACTTGAGCTTGTTGACATCTCCCTAGAGCTTGTCCTCATATGGTGCAGGTGTAGGCTAAAATGATTCTGTCTGTTCTGCATTTGTTGATCACTCTTGTCACAAATGTTAAGCCGTCATTTCAGCAGTTCCACAGGATACATCCATCAGTATCTCCTATCTTTAGTTGATTAAGCAAGTGGTATTTCAGCCTATTATGTCCCTTGTGGTGTCTGAAGATTGTTACTTGTTCACTTTGGTTTGTAATATGCTTCACATCCTTTTGGTGGTCTTCTTCTTCTGCGTTCATCCGTATATTTTTTTCGGATGTGACTGCGTTGTGCCTGTTTACAGCAGAGCTGCGTTCTTGCGCCGTTAGGCCGACACATCCGACTTCTGCGGGCATTTGTTGACCGGGTTAACCTTCCCGGCTTTTGGTGGTCTGAATGCTTTGATTCTCATATGGTTCTGTCAGTGCTTCTTATGAACCTCTTGGGCCTCATCATAGGTGATGTTTACTTCAGGCTGAGGTTGATTAGTATAAAACAAAGAAATATGTGTGCTACGAGAGTCAATGCTATAAATTAATATTATTTCAGAGTATACAATAGAAAACCTGAGCATAGGATGCCTAGAAAGACCTTTGTCTGGAATCCACAGGGCAAAAGAAATAGAGGAAGATCTAAAGACACATGGAGAAGAGAAGTAGAGGCAGAAATGAATAATATGGGGAGGACATGAGTGGAGCTGTATGGGATAGCTAAGGATAAGACAACTAAGGATTAAAATTACTTTGAGTGAGTTGGTTGAGGGTCTTTACCCCAATCGTGGATAAAGGAAAAAAGAAAGAAAAGATAATACAATAGGCAAACTATGAATAGAACGGTGTTAGGTCTATATTTTCAAAGAATGAGCAGACCAGCAATGACCTGATAAATTTTTAAAAAGAGTGGCAACGGGTTTTAAATAAGAAACAAATATAGCCCCAAGCTTAATGTGTGTGTGCATTTATCTCATAGGATAATTTCTGTACACCTCTTTCATCTTCCCACACATCTCTCTTATAAAATTGGCAGTCATTCTCATGGTCTCTATGCAGAAAAGGACTAAAATGGTATGACAGAGTCACTAATGTGGAGCTGATTCTAGCAAATCAAGGTGAGGAAAAGACATTAAGAAAAACGCTGAGAATAGTATAACTATAAGGTTCTTTAACTGGAACCCGCAAGGCGAATGATATAGATAGAGGAAGAACTAAATACACATGGAGAAAAGAACTAGAGACAGATGAACAATATAGGGAGGACTTGGAGTGAGCTGCAGGACATAGCGAAAGATTGGATGGGTTGGCATGAGTTTTCTGAGGGCTTATGTTATGAGGATCAGTCTGGTTGTGATCATCACCTGATAATCTTTCCCTCAGTTGAATCTGACCAGGCCATACTGACACTCTCTCCCTTTGATTGATTGATTTAGGAACCGACATCACAGCATTCGGGACATTCCCATAAGCGTTCCGTCCCCATCCTCAGCAGCCAGCGAAGGGTTCCAAAACTAATAGTTCCAGTAGCAATCTGATTATATGTCCGTCTTGCCTTTCCTCTGAGCGTCGATCGTCGGCCAGATCCCCTCGTCACACCTCTCTGCCTCATTCTTACCAGACTATGGAGATCCATTTGCTCCTCCGAGGTGTACACTCCCTTTGATAGAGCTGACAGTTTGGGGGGAATTGTTAAACTTACTTCCTTCTCCTGGTGGTTTCTTCTTCTTTAGTTGCATATCCTTTACTGATGTAGCAGTCAACCCCTGCATGTTTTTTTGGCTGTTCGTGATTTCTTAGCAAGTTTACATTCAGTAGTTTGCCATTGCTTTCTGAACGACTGGCACCCATACCATTTCATAAAAAACCAACGCAGATGTGTTTCAAACGCGGTATGCGAGATTATGAACTGCGTCCTTAACTCCTTCACCACGGAGCGGAGGAAATGTTTGTATTCATACCTTGTTATGGGGGAGCTCTGGCTGAGAGGTCACGGTGTCCATCTCAGGCTCATACGGTACCAGGTTCAACCCTAGCATATGACGAGATTTTCCAAGAACCACTGGTATCTAATGATATCACATGTCTCCCT
The DNA here is from genome assembly GCA_014155875.1 of Cepaea nemoralis. Lineage (NCBI taxonomy): Eukaryota > Metazoa > Mollusca > Gastropoda > Stylommatophora > Helicidae > Cepaea > Cepaea nemoralis. The sequence continues at coordinate 64,607 of JACEFZ010013776.1, forward strand.
TCTCAGATAAGGGTGAAAAACTGGAGGTCCCTGTGCAAGCTGTGCACATTAAAAATCCCAAGGCAGTTGGAAATTACAAAGATCAGGCCCTGGCAAAATTATTAGTATAGAAACCCTACCTATGGGTAAATAGAACTCTGTTTAGAGAAAGCAAACATTACACACATGGGTGTTGAAATCAGGCACTCTCACCTTTGATGTGTGTATAACTGTGTGATGCACTCCCCTTGAAAGAGGATTGAGGGAGAAGAATACCTTGCATTATTACATTGTGGCTTCATTGGTCAGGTTGCATGACCAAATGGATAAGAGTGCTTGCTCTTAAACTTCTGGTGTGCTGATGCCAAGGTAGCGGGTTCAACTCCTACACCGGTCATTTGGACTAAGATGTTGACTTCTCGTCCTTGACTTGGGGACATATATTACAAGTACATCAGAAGTTGGAGCCGGTTCGCCTGATGGCGACGGACACTTGTAGTAGGGAAAGCTAATCCACACACAAAAAACAGTCTATTGTGCTAGAAGTAGTAACATGTGTATAGGCTATGCTTGAGTTCACAGCGAGCAAACGAAAAAAGAAAAAAAAAGATTGATCTACTAAGTATTCCTTTCATTGATCCATCTAATGTTTTTATCATCAGATATTTGAGCTCCAGCAAAACTTGTGCCTCCTACTTTGAGCCTGCTTTGCACAGTATGATATCTGATGGTGTATTGTGTGTTGTAGTTCCTGATATTTCATTGTTCGCACGAACACCCCATGTGGTGCAGCGTTTTTATGCTGCAGATGTGGTTAAGACTGAGTATCTTAAAGAACTTGCTGCACGGATTGTCTTGGCCAACTTGGCACGGTTAGTGCAGTATTAATTTTATTTTTACGTTTAATTTAAACAGTGTACAATTTTGTAATGAATAGTAACTTAAGAGGTATAGCATCCACCTCTAAAATCAACCTGGGTTGTATCCAGTAGAGAACAGTTTATCTGAAAAAAAATTTATGGCGCACTTTTTCTTGATCTCTGGGTAGAAAATAGTACATCTAGCCCTTTCAGACAAGGACTAAAGCATAGAATATCCCATGTGGACTTTGTATACATTAGAAATCCCTCAACATTTCAATCAAGTGCCATCTCCACAATGAAGGTTGGCTACAATGGATCTCCAACACTGTCTCTTGCTTGTACATTCTGTCAAACTGCTGTTCGTCCATCTCTTGATGTTATTTTCCCACTTGTATCGTTGTCTAATGCTTGCTCGCTTGCCATCAACCTTACTCTCCAGTATGGTGTTAATTAAAGTGTTATGTCTTTTAAAGTGGCCGAAATATTTCACTTGCCACTTTTTATTTCTTTCAATTCTTTTCAATCCCTGTTTTTCTAGAAACCATTATTTGGTTGTTTTTGTTTCCATGAAATACTGCATAGTCTTCTGCATATCCACATCTCCGGTGCCTTTATTCGACTTTCTAATTGCTTGTTCAGCTCAACAGTTAGAAACTGTAAAGAGTTCAGGTTGCTGTTGGTACACAATTTTAAAAAATGAAATGAAAATCCACCTAAAATAGAATATTTACAGTATATATACATGGAGATGATTGAGCTCTGCCAGGCTTTCGAATTGCCTATGGCATACCTAAATTTTATGCAGGTGTGGTGCTCCAGTAACATTCAATATTACAGCATAGTCTTCATGAAATGATGAAGAATCATGGCAGCATAATAAATTTGACACTGGCTCACCAGTACAGCCTTCCATGTTCATATCCCATTTGCCATGTGCAGGATGTGACAAATCCTTGTGTGAGCCCAGTACCAGAACACTGTGTGTCAGCTATGCAATTGTGAAGTTACATTTGGATGGCGGGGAGTGCCCATGGTCTGCCCCTGCCTTTCCTTGAGGGCCGACCAGCGTGCATCTGGTGGTTCTAATCAGGGCAGTTAGAGTATCTCCTGTAGATGGAAGGATTAGGATGACACCATAACATTGAAGCATGAAACGTTGTACAAAACACCCGAGAAGTTTAACTCGGTGAACAGTCAAAATAAACTGGATGTGCTAGCAGAAAGGGACAAATATCGTAGCTCTGCTATAAAGAGGCACAATGTATTTACATCCCAAGCAAACATTTCGGATGAATGAAGAAGAAGAATATCATCCTAGTTGTGGGTTTTCTTCCGACTGCTTATTTAAGGATAACAAGTTACATCAGGCTTCCTCTACATAGGAACATAACTTGACAGGAAAGGGACAAGACTTAGAGGAATGTCATTAACGGCTATGGCAGAGAAGACAGTCATACAGATGATATGTGTTGAAGATGTGTCTAAGGGGAAGGCATAGATTCATGTACGCAGAGACAGGACATAATACCACCATGTCCATGTAACCCTTGGCAGAGAATGTAGGGAGTGCTGCAGTGTGAGAGCAGAGGTGGAAACCAGCAGATAATAGAGGATATTGCTAGCGAGGGCATACCGACGAATCAGTGTTGTGAGGTGAAGCATTGGAAGAGGCTTCACAGCTGGAAGGAGGGATAAGATACTTGCAGAGTGGATCATATTTAACCACAACATTCAGCATGAGAATGGAAGTTGAGACAGTCAAACAGCTTTGAGGTGGCTTTCTGATGTCATTCATTAAGTCAGTCATAAGAGTTTATAAAAACTTGCTTGGCCTGTTCCTTTCTTCCAAGAAAATCACCTTTCCTTCCCAGAAAATTCTGCAAATAGTCTGCTACCCATTTTTATAAGGCTGGGTCGACGTAAGAGCCTTACTGGTGAGAAAAATAATACTGCCACTGGTAAAGATACAATCCAGGTTACCAACAAATGTAAATTATGTGTCTGCCATTGGGGGGGGGGGGGGGGGGGGGGGTTGATTAATAATCCAATCTGAGGATAAAACAATTACGTATGGAATCATTTCATAGATAATCATTACTATTTCTAATTTGAATTGTCTCCAGAGCTGCAGCCAGGTGCATGAAAGGCATCTCCCCCCAGTATGTTGTATCGCATGAGGACCACTTGCTCATTTGTGTCAAAGTTAGTAGACGTCACAATGCTGCAGACTCTTCAATAAATGAGATTGAGAAACTTCTTCATTGCAGGCTTTGTGAGGAAAGAGTGTTTTTGCCAAACCAGCTGGCCCCATATGGTTGGTTAACTGTTTTGTTTGTGAATTACATTTCATTTTTGTTGTTTTACTATCATGATTTTGTTAATTTCAATACTTGTGTGTGCCACTATTTATTTTTCCACAGTTATAATTAACTTTAAGATTTATATTTTTCAATTTATGCTGAATGTGTCGGTTTATTTGTATGCACTGTGTATGTATAAAAATAATTATATATAACTTTAACATTTTTGGTAGTATTTATGTATTATTAGAAGATAGCTCCACAGCAAATCCTATTTCTTCTGAAGTTTCTATTTCTTCTGAAATTTCTTTCATTCACTTGAAATAACATGTCTGTATCTGCAATGTTGTCTCTTGTATAAACTTCGGTCTTTCTTAGTTCACTCAATGGTACATAAAGTTTAGCTTCCACTGTTGTTTCTCTAGGCCAAAAGGGGTGCCTAGATATGTCGTACTCGTGGCAGTCTTGAAGTATGTGATCTGCTATCAATGATGCCTGTCCACATGTGCACATGGCTGATTTGCCAATGTAAAATTGTGTATAGCTGTGACTGTAATTGGTTCCGTTATGTTCTGAGGTGACAGCTCCTGTAATTGAGAGAGAGGCTTTGGTTACTTTTCATGTTCTGTGGCTATATTTTTTCCATTAATAATTTAGCTACATCAGTGGCTTTGTGACCTTTTCTCTGCTGTTTCCAGCTGCCATGCCATTTTCAGACTTGTTTGAGAAGGCTAGTTATCAAGCATTATTATCCATAAGATCATGTAGAAGTTTAATTTTATCATAAACCAATTGTATGTTAAAATTCCCAGCCCACTGCTTCAAGGGAGCTAAAGCTGCATTTTGTAACAAAGAATGTAATAAATGCCTGTCATAAAAATAATTTATGCATGTTATATACAACCAGTTTTAGAATGTAGATGTGAATCCGTGAGACTTCAGAAAATTCCCAGGACAGCCAGAATGGGTAATCTAAATACTTTGAAACTGGCGAAGACACAAAGAACAATTATCGCAAATATCAGAGCCAGTTGTAATTTTTTGACCACATGAGAAGAGAAAAACTGGAACATGGGACACCTGCAAAGATTTGTGGAAAGAGAAATAGAGGAAGACAGTGAGAGAAGATTCTTCAAGGAAAGCTATCAGCACATGCATTGCGACATGCTGTTGGAGATTACAAGATATGGAGAATCATGATTTTCCATACCAGTTGCAAGGCACTTGATGATGATGATTGCAGGAGTAACCCCTGAAGCCACTTAGACAGTGAAACATCTCAGCCCACTCACTCCCCCTGACTATTTTATATATGTTCAGTCTCTTGTTTTCATTGTTAATCTTTACAAACATCTGTCACCAGATGATCCGTACAGCCTTCTTCCCTGTGCTTGCAAGAAGAATAATCCAGGAAAGACAGCTGTCATATTGGGACCAGTTTGGTATGCTGTTATATTGTTGTTGTTAATGATAGTACTGCCATGATTTCTTTCTCAATCTATATATATAAAATGCACTGTATGTATGTGATTTATGCGTTCGCGAATGGTCCATCCGATTGAAATGAAATTTTCTACACATGTTCTTATCATTCCCATACAGCAAACTGTCATAGTTTGTTAGTTTACAAATAGCTATTTACGTAATAAAATTTAATTTTGTAATTTACATTATAATTTATGTATCGTGAGGGGACTTAACTTAAGAAAATTTATATCAAGGGACATAACTTTTAGTAGCATTGCTATATATTAAGTTAAGTCCCCTTGCTATATGTACACCGAACATGGATGGATGGATTGGGGGCAGGGACCTAGTATGAATTAAATGAGACGCTCCCCGGGCTGGGCGAAGCCGGGGCAGGTCATCTTTTTTTTGGTGGGGAACGGGAGCAGGGGCCGAATATGAATTAAATGAGATGCTCCCGCCAGGGGCTGGGCGAAGCCGGACCAGGTCAGTTAGTACATTATAAATCAGTGAAGGACTGCTTCACACAACTTGAGGCATATTGGGTGTGTGTGTGGTACTAGCCCCATATTTGTACTGACCTGTCAGCACTCAATCATTATCATCATGTGCCATGCCGATAAGCGTGGGCGGTCATGTTTTGCCATCTCACACCATCACCAGATCAGCTCTGTGTTCTTGTTTTGACCATACCACATGGCCAAGCCATCTAGGTATTTACTTCTCTGCCTTCCCCTTGTTCTTTTCCCTTCAGTCTTGCCAGTTGCCACCAAGTTCTCCAGTTTACTTCTTCTCATAACGTACCCAAATAAATTTTTGATAAATCTGCAAAACATTATTTGTTTTGTCATCTGTAAAGAAGGTAATTTGCCATTGCTTTCCTTCTTAGCCGTGACTATACTGGTCGATGATTGTAGCCATTGTCTGCCAAACTAAAAGACATCCTACGCCGACCGTCATGAAATTGTAAACCTAACCTACAAATATCAGTCTGCAGTTCTTCAGCTCCATCCACCACCTGCACTAATGTCTTCACGTAACCCTGATCAGGGGCTAAACAGGTACTCTCCACTTTGCCCAAGGGTGTCCCGTAGGCTAGCGGAAGGAATAAGACACCTTACTTCTCCTTTGATAAGGGATGCCCCTAGTCCGCTACCCAATGGGTGGCACTCAATGGGGGGAGGGGGTGTCATTATCACACAGCCCACCATTGCTTCCCATGACATATCCTTGCACCCATGTAAGGCTGGCGTGACCAAGGAACCCATTTTTTTTTTGTTACCCCTGCATATCTTTTACAGGACATTGCAGTCAACACCAGCATTTTTCAACTGCTGTTGTTGTCTTGGCAAGTTCAGAAGTTTGCCATTGTTTTCTGAACGACCGGCTTGCATACCTCTGTAAGTAACCAGCGCAACACGAGCTGCTGCCGAATCTTGCACAGCTGTGTTTCGTACTTGGGTATACAGGATTACAAACAATGTCCTTAATCCCTTCGCCAGGGAGACCGACAATGAACCCATTAGTTCAATGTACATTAGTCAGAAGAAATGAATAATATAAGAAGACATGGATGGAGCAGCATGAAATTGCCCAAACTAATATGTAGTGAGTTGGTTGAGGGCCTTTTCTCCAATGGAGGACAAAGGGCAAAAGAAGTAGACCTTGGAACTGGATCAATTAAGTGCCATGGGATCATCAACCATCTTATGTGACTTTCCATATCTGCCAGTGGCTTATATACAGTAGTTTTTCTTATGCAGCCCCCTTTAATTTGTTTTTTTTTTTTTTGGGGGGGGGGGGGGGGGAACGTGATTGCGTTGTGCCCGTTTACAGCAGAGCTGCGTTCTTGCGCTGTAGGCCGACACATCCGACTTCTGCGGGCATTTGTTGACCGGGTTAACCTTCCCAGGGTCATTTGATATATAATACAACATGTCTGCTACCATATTAACAACTTTTAAGTCATAACTGTAACACACCCCTACTTCCCATTTTTCCGCCATATAACAGTGACACACCCCTTCTTCCCATTTTTCCGCCATATATTTTTGTTTCCAAACCTACTTTGTTTGGCACTGAATCTGTTAAATGAATCCGCCTTGATGAGCATTTGAACACACGACCACTGGGTGAGCAGGCGAGCGTGCTAGTCACTGTATTGCCACAACTCCCATTGTTATAAACAGTTAAAGATCTTTTTACACCTTTAAGGTGCATTGGGCATATGGTGTTAGAAAATCACCTGACATTTTCTGCTGAAATTAGAGGTAGAAGACATACCTTTAGGAAATAACGTAACACTTTCTGCTGAAATTATAAATAGAAGACATACCTCTAGGATATCACCTAAATTTTTCTGCTGAAACTAGAGATAGAAGACATACCTCTAGAGAATCACCTGACATTTTCAGCTGAAATTAGAGATAGAAGACATACCTCTAGAAAATCACCTGACATTTTCTGCTGCCAATATACTCATTGCTTGTATTCTTTTGCTTAGACATTTTCTAGGTTAATATATACTAATAATATGCTGAATATTGTCCTTGATTCCTTGTATTTCTTTATTTCCTGGTATTTCTTGATTCCTTGTGTTTTATTTTTTTTTTTTATTCCTTGTATTTCTTGATTCCTCTATTTACTCGTATTTCTTGACTTCTTGATTTCCTTTGTATTTCTTGATGCCTTTATTTAATTGTTATGTTTGCTGTTCTTTACAGGAAGGGGCATATCAGTGATCCAGATTTCTTAATCTACATACAGAAGCAAGCAAAGCAATTGAGTTTGAGCACTAAATTTGTTGAATTAGTCAATCTGCTTATAAAGGAAAGCGTATGTGCCAAATCGGACGTCATTCGAATTGCTCCACTTACTTCACAGCCAGATCTGGATACAACTGAGAAAGGATCTAAAGATGTCAGCTCTGATGCTGAGAATGCAAATAATTTAGACACCAGTTCTCCATCAGACACAATAGAAAACAAAAGTGACATACCAAACAGTGAAGGTGGTTCAAATGAAGAATTAGTAGCCCCAGACCATGGTGTTGAAGAAACTCAGGAAGCCACAAATGGAATAGCACATGCTAAGGAAGATATTCAAGGGCAAATAGAAGTGGATTCAACAATTCAGAAAAGAAAAGCAGAGGATGATGTTAATGACACAAAATCAAAACGGCAGAGAAAATCTGACAGCATATCAAAGTCAGCTAATGTTGCCTTCTACTATAATGTTACCAAGTTCAGAAAGACAAACCTTCCCAAGTAAGTATGGTTTGCATATTGTGTTATTTAGTGTTAATATTAAACTACTGAACGTAAAACTTGCCAAGACATCAACAGCAGCTGGTGTTGACTGCAATGTCCTGTAAAGGATGTGCAGGGGAAAAAAAGTGTTAATATTAATTATTATCGCCCATGTAATAATATTAATATCTTCATGTTTAATATTTGTAACTTTCGACCCTTTAACAAAATGTATGCATACCTCTAGATAGATGAAGAGAAGGGGCGGGAATTACAGTGATACATCTCCCAGATTTTTCGAAATAGGTAGGGTAACGAGGAGAGGCTGGCTTAGTGGCTAAGGTTCTTCTTCGGGAGACCCAGGTCTAAATCCTCTGTAAGGTGTGGATGTTTTTTTTGCCGGGGACAAAAAGAAAACCCAAATCTGCACAGTTCGTGGTGGCTGGACTAGCCAGGTGGCCTTAAATCCTCAGGCTCAAGACTCCCCTGCCCTACACTGCAAGGTACTACAGGGTGTAGATGACAGTTGTTTTTTGACAGGTAGGGTAACGTGGCGAAGAATGCCAGCTAACAGTGAAGTGTTGTATAGTTACATTTGACCAAGGGTTCCAGAAGTGGACAGTGGGTGATACAGAAGTGTCCATGCAACAGCTGGTAAAAACTCGCACCCAGGTGGTATGATTATATGCACTGATGGGTCTGTGGTGAGAGCTGAAAGGGGTGGGTGGGGATTCATTACAAAAACAAGTGGACACTGTTTAATAGAGGAGAGTCTGGTATATGATACTAGAAAGGTCAGCATGGTCAGTGGATGAGAGCGCTTGCTCTTAAACTACCGGTGTGCTGATGCCGAGGTAGCGGGTTCAACTCCTACACCAGTCATTTGGACTGAAAAATGACTTCTGGTCCTTGACTAGAGGGTGTAAATTACAAGTGCCTCAGAAGTTGGAGTGGGTTTTCCTGATGGTGAGGGACACTGGTAATAGGGAAAGAGACTGACACAGTGTGCTTCAGCAAGTGGAAACTGGCAGGTTCCATGTAGAGTGGCTTGCATCACTCTTGAAGACACAACTTGCAAGCTAATGGTGGATTTTCTGCCCAGGACATGTGGGTGTGCAGGACAATGAACAGGATGATAGACTGGCTGCTGCTGCCCCTCTAGGTGGAAAGCTGCTTTACAATAAGGGTGATGTGGCAAAGGCTTTCTGGGGCCAGTTGGAGAATGCAACTGAACAGAGTATGCATATTTGGAGAGATTGGTTCAGAAAGGAGTGAGTAGAAGATCTGGATGATAGTCAACACGAAGAGGAATAACCAGATATACTTTTAATGAAGCTGTTGCTGAAATTACCAGCATAGGAACTCTTTGGTGGCTTTTTTGTGTGTGGAGGGGACAAAGTATGCGTGGGAAACCAAGTATATATTAATCTCTTGGAAAACTGGTCTTCCGGTATATCACAGAAGAGAGTTCAGCTGAGCTTATATCTTAGGAAGATATTCCGTCATGCTTTGAACACCAGCAGAATGACTGATTGCTGCTCTTGAACATCTATGTGGTGAGAATTCTGCCTATACTGCTCTGTAAACTTTGTATGGCTTGCAAAGTCTGTGTCGAAAAGACATCTGCCTTTTCAGGAACCAAAGGGAAAAGTGCAGTTCATATTGTCTTTCCAGTGTTGGTGCTTTGCCAGGAAAAGTGCAGTTCATATTGTCTTTCCAATGTTGGTGCTTTGCCAGGAAAAGTGCAGTTCATATTGTCTTTCCAATGTTGGTGCTTTGCCAGGAAAAGTGCAGTTCATATTGTCTTTCCAATGTTGGTGCTTTGCCAGGAAAAGTGCAGTTCATATTGTCTTTCCAGTGTTGGTGCTTTGCCAGGAAAAGTGCAGTTCATATTGTCTTTCCAATGTTGGTGCTTTGCCAGGAAAAGTGCAGTTCATATTGTCTTTCCAATGTTGGTGCTTTGCCAGGAAAAGTGCAGTTCATATTGTCTTTCCAGTGTTGGTGCTTTGCCAGGAAAAGTGCAGTTCATATTGTCTTTCCAATGTTGGTGCTTTGCCAGGAAAAGTGCAGTTCATATTGTCTTTCCAATGTTGGTGCTTTGCCAGGAAAAGTGCAGTTCATATTGTCTTTCCAATGTTGGTGCTTTGCCAGGAAAAGTGCAGTTCATATTGTCTTTCCAATGTTGGTGCTTTGCCAGGAAAAGTGCAGTTCATATTGTCTTTCCAATGTTGGTGCTTTGCCAGGAAAAGTGCAGTTCATATTGTCTTTCCAATGTTGGTGCTTTGCCAGGAAAAGTGCAGTTCATATTGTCTTTCCAATGTTGGTGCTTTGCCAGGAAAAGTGCAGTTCATATTGTCTTTCCAATGTTGGTGCTTTGCCAGGAAAAGTGCAGTTCATATTGTCTTTCCAATGTTGGTGCTTTGCCAGGAAAAGTGCAGTTCATATTGTCTTTCCAGTGTTGGTGCTTTGCCAGGAAAAGTGCAGTTCATATTGTCTTTCCAATGTTGGTGCTTTGCCAGGAAAAGTGCAGTTCATATTGTCTTTCCAGTGTTGGTGCTTTGCCAGGAAAGTGCAGTTCATATTGTCTTTCCAATGTTGGTGCTTTGCCAGGAAAAGTGCAGTTCATATTGTCTTTCCAATGTTGGTGCTTTGCCAGGAAAAATGCAGTTCATATTGTCTTTCCAATGTTGGTGCTTTGCCAGGAAAAATGCAGTTCATATTGTCTTTCCAATGTTGGTGCTTTGCCAGGAAAAATGCAGTTCATATTGTCTTTCCAATGTTGGTGCTTTGCCAGGAAAAGTGCAGTTCATATTGTCTTTCCAATGTTGGTGCTTTGCCAGGAAAAGCCGTCAACATCGTGGACATTCTACCAACCTCTTTGAACTACTACGTGAAGGTGCATTTTATGATGGAATTTATTTCTCATCTCACTTTGAACTCAAGCGTATTCTACTACTCAAGCTACTACCTCTAGTGCACTGGACTGGTTTTTGCATGTGGATTAGCTTCCCCTATTACCACTGTCCCTCGCCATCAGGAGAACCCACTCTGACTTGAGAGGTAATGATGGCAGTGAGGCTAGCACCCATGTGCAAGTTGTGATGATTCCTTGGATGATCCCAGAACCAGAGCATCATGTGTTGACTTGACTATGCATTAATAAATCTCCTTGGATGGCAAGTAATGCCCATTTGTTTCCCCCGTTGAACGCCATGTGTGTGGTTGTTCTTGATGAGCCAGATGGGTTGTAAATTTGTGGATAAAGTGAACACAAGCGTGTCACCACATTGAGAAGGTGAGATTTAAAAAAAACCAATTGGAACCAATGAAGAAGATTGGGATTAATACCTCGTAAACCTCACAAACCATGTTGTCTGGGTACAATTCTTGCCACATAAATATGCGATGGCAGCAATTTCCTTTTGAGTGAATTAATAATGTAACATTTTTCTAGCCACGTAACGTTATCGAGACATTAGGTGTGACATATTTCTGTATCCTTACATCAAGGCAATCTGTGCAACATAATTATATTTCCTTACACCAAAGCATCATTATCTATAATAACATGGGGCTAGCGCCATATGCCCACTACACCCGATGTGTTTACACAGGTCCTTTACTTGCTCTACCTCCATGATTAACTAGCATAACTGACAACTGTTCACTTGTTCTCTACAGGCTGGACAAATTGGTCACCATTCTTCATTGTCACGGTCATCGGGCCAGTAGAACTCACTTTGACTCCTGTGCTATTCGTACTTCAGCCAGCGTTGATGAGTTCCTGAATATTTTTGGGTGATGCCGTTATCAGCAAATGCATAATAGCAAAAGAATGGTTCTTTCATCTAATGAATATTTGGGTTTCAACGTTTGCTAACGGCAATTGCATTTAGTAGTACATAACAGGACTATAGCTGATCCTTCAGAATTAAACTAGAATTGGTTTTATGTCTTTTATTGTGTACTTCTCATTAGTTTTTCTTTTGTGTTTTTATCCTGTTACATTGTGATGTTTTGTTATTTCATTGTGAAGACAGGCATGGAGTTATTTTGTCACTTCACCATAAATCTAGCTGTGACTGCCAATAAACTCTTTGGAAATTAATGTGATGGTTTCCTTGTGTCTTCCACATTCTTGTGAGAGATATTCATGCTATAAATATTTTATTGTGCTTAGCTATTCTCATTTTAAAAATTATTTTGAGTGTAGTGGACAAATGTAGCCTACACTATGATTTCCAACCACTTAGGGAAATTCATTGTGCACAAAGGACCTCTTCCAACCGTTGTAAAGGAGGCTTAAGCATTTGATTTTCTCTCCTGGATTCAGGTGGAGTATATTATTATTAGGCCTCATTGTTGTCTAAATTGTCCACAAGTGAAGTTAAGGGCCTGATACTTTTTATTTTAGAGACGGTACTATACCACTGCCGGTCTCCCTGGTCTAGGGGTTACACGACTTTTTCCGTAATCCTGTATACTCTCGTGAGTAACGTGACGTGTGCGAGAATCGGTAGTGGTTCTCTCCATGTCTGTAACTTACGGGGTATGTGAGCCGGTCACTCAGAAAGCAGTGGCAAATTACTGAGTGTAATCTTGCCAGGAAATCAACAATCAGCTGAAAGATGCTGATGTTGACAGCGATGTCTTGTAGAAGATGCGGGAAAAAAACAAACCACTAGACCATTCCAACCCCACTTTTTCAATAAGTGGTTATAAAGATATTGTTTACAATCATTTTTGAATATTGCTTGATAAGTTGGCATCAAATGGAGATGAAGACTAATTTACGAAGCTGTTTACTTGATTACATGTTCCTATGTAAAACTTGCTGTTGTTTGAGAAGTTGATTTATGGTGATGAAAAGGAAAGTTAATCATTTGTTGGGTCAATGTTTATTTTTCTTTAATAAAAGCATCATTACATAAACAGTTATGAAGCAGCCATTTGTTGTTATGTTGATATCAGTTGTATGTGGTCGCTAGTTCAGCGTTGTTTCCGCTAATGTCCCTTTTAGTTTGGTCAGCATCAGCACGTAGCAGGTTCTTGCATAACATCACTTCCATGACGATCCCCTGAGCAGATTCTCGCTCACCTGCCTCATGTATTTGATTTCTCCGGGTGTTTTCAATGTCCTGTGTCCATTTTCATTCAAGCTGGTCAATCAGTTTCCTCACCAACTTGAGGATTTGGACTTGGCTGGTGACATTGCTCTCCTGTCACACGCATAAAAGCACATGCATGATAAGTTGGGCACACTTGATGGGAGGGCACAACAAATGAGTCTAGGAATTAATGGAGAAATCACAATGAGAATAAATCACTTGAATAACCCAATCCCTTTTTTAATGAAACCTCACTCGAGAGGCAGAATCATACACCTATTGGGATAGCAGTGTAGACGTAGATGGTTGGTGAAGATATGATACGTATAAGAATATAGAATGCTAGTTAGTGCATAACCTTAACAGGACATCACATTCAACTGCAGCATTTATTGGCTCTGTGATTTCTTGGCAAGTTTACGTTCAGTAGTTTGCCATTGCTTTGTGAATGTCCGGCACTCATACCATTTCATAAAAACCAACGCAAGGTGGCCTGCTGCCAAATCTCCCGCAGCTGATTTTCGAACATGGGATTACGAACTGCACCCGTAACCCCTTCACCACGGAGCCAGCGACAAACAATAGGTTGATTAATTTATTGCCTGGCATATTTTGCTGTTTTCTGTCAGTTGTATGCTGCAGAATTATATATCGTATGAAATGAATAGATTAGTCATATTTTAGTTGAAATATATAAAGTATAGTCTCTGATAATATATTATAATAAGACAAGAGACTAAGCAAGATATTGTATCCAGTTTTATAAGAAAACACCGTTGGAACTACATCGGCCATGTACTCGGAATGGACAAGACAAAGACTCCCCTACCAAGCCCTCTTATGGTCACCAATAGGGAAAAGAAAACAATGAAGACCAAGAGAGACCCTGCGTAGAATCATCATCAGAGAAGGCTCATTCAACGGCCAAGTGAACATCCAGGATCTACAACAGGTAGCAGCAAACCGCCATACATGGAGAGCCATGACTTCTGCCCTATGTGCCGCCTTAGGCTCAAGAGGAAAGACTAACTAAGTCTCTGATAATGTTGAATGTGGGGCAATGTTATCCGCACAGTAATGGCAGAGTCACCATGAAATTTATTGTCAGAACCCCGGTTTTAGATGCCCGTGTAAGCGCCAGCAAGAATGATTCTAAGATCTATCGACAAACGTTCTGATGACCTGGTGAGTGTGGTGAGAGCGTTTGTTGCCAAAGGACTGAGCATAGATATTAGCTACCTTGCGTTCGGCAACCAGTGAGGGCATGAGAGGCTAGTGCATGCTACGTGGAACTGCTACCTGCCTGCACAGGGCTTTGTTGAGTTGAGCTAAGAACTGACATCACTGCACTCAGGACATTCCCATATGCGCTCTGTCCCCTCGTTCAACAGCCAGCGAAGAGTCACACTACCAATTGTTCCCACCACTATCGGAAAATTCTCCTGGTCTTCCCTCTGTTTTGATATTCTATCAGAACTTCTGCCAGTTCCCTGCAATCTCATCCTTTCCACATTCAGGTTCTCAATCTGTTTCTCCAACTTCTCCCACAGGCACATGACCGCCTCTTCCTTGTCCATAGGTAATCAACCATCAAGAGGTGCATTGCCTATCAGCCTGTTCATTCCCCCACACTCCTGCATGGCCAGGGCAAAACACCCACAAAATTCTTAGTCTGTAACCTCTGACATGAGGTGAATCATTCAACACAAAACATTCCTTTCTCAATTTTACGAAGCATAATCCTTGAGTCCGTGATGAAGACAATGTGTGTTGCAGTGGTCTCCTCTAACCACTGGAATGCCGCTGTGACTGCTTCCATCTCCATTCTCATGCTGGAGCTCGTAGCCTCATATGCCATACTCTCCTTTTTCAAGAATCATCTATTAGCCTTCACAATGAAATCCCATATAGTATTACTCTGAATCAGTTGCTGCACCTCAACCTCTGTGCGGCTGCCTGCTGTCCATTCTCTGCACTCACGACCCAGTGTTACTATTGTGCCAGCCTATCCTGTTTGCCAGTACTTCAACCCACTTTTTTCACGATTGATGGTCTCTATATCACAAACCTGATGTATAGATATTTCCTCCTGTGCCATCCAGAACCTGCTTCGTCTTAGTCTATGACCCTTGACCATATCCATGGCTGCATGCAGCAGGTAATCCCTATCTGCAGCAACTCTCAGATACCATTTGTCAGGGCTTTTTATCATCTGTATTTAAAGCCGTAACTTTATCTTTCAGTTACTTGCGTAAAGTGCTATCATCATCTAGATTAAAGTAAGCATTTCAACTCTTTAACTCATGCAGGATCTTGACAACTATAGATACTGTATGACAATGAGATTTCTCCTTAGTCTGTATTATATTATATACGTAGAGTAAGGATGAGTAGGGACATGCATATCTCAAAAAGTGACACAAAGGAGCACCAGTGTTCTACAGAACAAAAGAGAACGGACTAAAGATAGGAAGGGTAATCATGCAAAACCCGAACACAAGGTTACGTACCAGGTCTTGTATGAGAATTAAGTGCCATGCCGATAAATGTGGGCTGTCATGGTTATCTCACACGATTACTGTCATGAATCAGATCTGGGTCCTTATCTCGACCATAACATGCAGCGAAACCATCCAGATAATCTCTTTGCTCTTTTTCCATCAAATTTGCCAGTTGTTACTAAATTTTCCAGTTTATTTTTCCACTCTAAAAATAAATTATAAATATTAGACTGTAATTAGAATAACGAAGACACAAACAATAGATTGCACGATTTATTGCCTGGCATATTTCGCTGCATCTCGTCAGGTACATACTGCAGAACTCACACAACTTACGTGAAATTAACTAGATAAATCCTTCAAGTTGAAATATACACAATTTCGCACAGTAATGTCGATTGTCTACCACGGTAATTTTAAGCTGACTAACATGTCTTTCTGTTTACACAATTCTGGCTTGCGTTGATAGATCATAATTGCTTCTGCAAATTTTAACAAGCGAGTATTCTGTGTTCTAAACAACACGCGAAATGCAGTCTCTCTGGACACAACATGGCGACTGGCAACAATGTGCCTGCCGATTGAAGTCGCCGGGAGCTTCCGGTGTGTCGGCTCCTCGTGGCTATCATCTCCTGTGTGTTGTATCTTGTTGACCCATTGAGGTATGTGTTCTAACACCCGTTTGTTAAGCTGTCTCTCCGTTCGGCCAATGTAAACGGCCTGGCATCTACATGTGAATTGGTAAATACAATTGTTTGTGGCGTACAGAGGAACAGGCTCTTTGACTGTTGGTGTAGGAATGGGTACGGTTTTACATCTAATGACTGGAGTTGCCGCACAGAATGTTTGACCTACTGCTGTAGTAAGCCGGTCTTGTAGACGTTGCATTACGTCATCCCCTCGAAAGGTTAGCTGGATGAATACCTTGAGTTTAGGGACTGTAGTTACGTCTGCTTTGGGTTTGGGCTGTTGGCAATGGCGCTTTATAAATCCTGTGGAGTACCCATTCAGGTTTAAGACATTCTTCAGAGTTTCAAATTCCTCTGTCAGTGTGTCCTGGGTGCATATCTTTCTAGCACGGTCAAACAAGGTCCGTACTAAGCCCCGTTTGTACTGGACAGGTGTGAAGCTCTGAAAATTTAGGTATTGGCCAGTCCATGTTTCTTTGCGATACACCGATCTTTGAATTGTGCCGTCTGCTCTACGTCTCATTAGAATATCTAGGAACGGTAACGCTTCGTTGTGTTCGTGTTCCATAGATAGAGAGATGTTTTTATGCGTCTTGTTCATTGTGGCCTGAAACGATGTTGCTTGTAGCTCGTCTGTGGTGATGATTAGTATATCGTCCACATAACGCCGGTAAAAGGCCAAGTTGTTGATGTCTGAGGATCTCTTTTCTTCTAAGTGTGCCATGAAGATGTCCGCTAGAATAGGACCAAGAGGACTCCCCATGGCCACTCCGTCAATTTGGCGGTATGACTTAGTTTGAAAATTGAATTGGATGTTGGCGGTACATAGTAGTAGTAGCCTCTCCAGAATAGGTGTTGGTATGCCTAATTTTAGTTGTTTGTCTTCAATGCGTTCCCTTATTATTTTCACTGTCTCCTCTAATGGAACGTTAGTGAATAGGGAGGCTATATCCATGGATGCCATGTGTTTGTTATTTATGTCCATAGTATCCAATAATTCCACCAGTTGGAATGTATCTCTGAGTATTTTTGGATCGAAGGACTGTCGTACTGGTTTTAACATTTCGGCTAACCATCTCGCCATTCGGTGTTGTGCAGAGTTAACCATGGACAGGATAGGTCTTAGCGGGATGCCGGGCTTGTGAAGTTTGGGTAGACCGTACATCTGAGGAGTGTGCGAGTCGCGTGGTGTGAGCGTTTTTGCAGTGGCCTCACTGATGAGTCCCGCATTCACAAGTGACTGGATCTCTTTCCTCATTATAGCATCCAGGTCCTCCGACTTGTTTACTTTTTGATCTATCCTGAATTTGGATTCGTCTGACAATATTACATCCATTTTTCTCTGGTAATCTGACATGTCCATCAGTACTGTACCGCTCCCTTTGTCAGGTTTCAGACTGTAATTAGACTGTTTTATTCTGTTTAGCAAATATTAGACTGTTTACATATAATTTCTCAAATCAGTTTCCATTTGTTTCTTGTAGGACTTGCTCAATGGTTGTAATGTCTGTGTATCGTATCTTTTGCAATTTCATCAGAGACCACATTTTGACTTCCATTAGATGTTTTTTAGCTTGGCTGTTTATTGTCCATGTTTCACATGCATATAACAGTATAGGTTCAACGTAGCATTTCAACACTCCTTTTCTTTCTCAGTGCAATTGACAGTTTTTTTGTTATTGGTCATTGTTTTCTTGCAAAATATGACTTACGAAATATGACTACCTTCACCATACATTCTGTTTGAGGAAACGATGCATTTTAAACATAGGTGTTGAACCGAGGACACTGTCAAACCAGTATATGATCCCATGATCCTCTTAACGAAACGTCCCTCAGCCTTTAGAGACATTTTTGTCTGTCTTTACAAATTCGACAGATGCAAGATCAAGGCCCTTGTTAATGCTAACTGTGACAAGGGTGCCTGCAGATCTTGACATTGACCAGAAAAACCTTGGGTTGTCAAGGTTATATAGCAGAAACAAGCAGCTGCCATACAATAAAGTAGATAAGTACCAACCAATCAAAAGAGGTCTGTGACAGGGACGTGTAATGTCTGCATATAGTTTTCCCAGTATAGTGAAAATATTTGAAATGTACAAGATATGTGAGGAATTGTGGAAAACGTGGAATTCATGACTTGTCATTGCCCACGTTGGAGGGATAACTGTTAAGGAAGACAATGGTGCTTGTGCAGTGACTACTAGCAGTTTTACCATAAAGGTCGTGGTAGTAAAAAAACATTGCAGCTGAAGATACAAACATTCACTAATGCATGTTTACTCAGGGACTCAGAGTATGCTAAGGAATATTGTGTTGGGCTGGTCTATAAGGCAATGGCTTGAATCTCTGAAGAAGTCCCATCTGGCTATCCCGGTCAGTAACTATAATTTAACTATAATTTTTTTGTCATCTAGTGCTTCCTTTAATCCATACTTCTTTATTCTTATTTGGGCACCAAACAACACATATTTATTTATATACTGTCTTAGTGGCCTTTAAAGGTTGTATGTTGTGGTTGAGCTAGGGCACGCGGGTGTGGGAGGAAACGGCCGGGCAGACAGGCCTGCGAGCTTGGTTGATGTGGGAAGCGGACAGGCTTTGGACCAGGCTGACATGCTGAATTCCTCCAGAGAAGCAGTACAAGTATGACTGAAGAGATGGATGTGATTCTGCAACTTTGAACAGACAAGTAGTCAAACTGGGTGAAGCTAAAGAACGTCATGCATGGAGACAAAAATAGTCAACAAACACAGAACAGGCAGTCACTATACGCTGAGACGACATTGAGACAAACATAGAACAGGCGATCACTATACGCTGAGACAGATACTGAGACAAACACAGAACAGGCAGTCACTATACGCTGAGACAGATACCGAGGAGGAGATCTTAAGCTTATACATCTTGCCAGATCCAGATTTTTAAGCAAACATTAATAATGCACAGGGTAATTAATGAATTAGTCATTAATTAGCGGTCATTTTTATGGGCGGCGTTATTCACAGCACGCTGTGAATAATACTGAGCGTTATTCACAGCATGCTGCGAATGACAGAATGATAGACCTGCTGAGCATTATACACAGTGCAATGCTATTAATATTGAGATTAATAAAACATGACATAAGCACATTGCAAAACCAAAGTCCTAAGTCGAAGTTTAATAACCTATGAAAGATATTTTGACTGGTTTGATGCACAAACAAACTATAACTATAGGCCTAACTTACTAACTATAAGAGGGGTGGGCAAATGTGGATCAGAGATTTATAAGTGTGGCTCCCATTGAAAATTTAAATCATTTTTATATATATATTTTATTTTTATTATTATTTTGTTTCTCTTAATTATATTTGCAATTAAGTACAGACACTCCTTCTTTATATATAAAGAAGATATTACTATGTTAACAATGTATTATATATTCTAGTATTTATTTGCGTGAAATAGGGCATGTGCAATTTCAGGGGTTAAAATTTTCCCCCTTAAGAAAAAAAATGGGGGGGAGGGGGGGGGGGGGGGGGGGGGGGGGGGGGGGGGGGGCGTGTGTGTTTTTCTCTCTCTCTCATTTGCTTATTTATATCCTTCATGTACATTACCCTGATTTAGAAAGGTCCGAAGTATTTTAAAGATATGGAATAATCAATTTAGTTCTGTATGCAATTTAGTTGGTATTCCATCGGATATATTTGTTTTTAATGATAATATATGAGTTTGTTCATTATGCCTTTCATCTAAATATATAGTTAGGCTTACTAGTAAAGTATGCCATAGTTTCATTGTCATTACAAGTGTTATTACTTTCCCCTTTTAGTGGAGCTGTCTGTTGTTTCCATACATTTTTATTGTTTATTCATATCTCTTAGTAGGAATGTTATGATTTAAAACAAATATTTCACCACCCTCAAAAGAGCGATTTTTTTTAAGGTTGTCTCTGTTAAAGTATATTACTTACGCTCACTCACTCACTTTCAAGACTTTTCCCAACACAAACACACATATATATAGAGAACAGGCTCAATTTTTTTTTCGATGGTAATAAACATTTAAAACATTTAAAATTTATTGTAACGAAAGTGGAATTTCCTCACATTTAAAAAACAAAAAATTTAAACGGAGGTAAAGAAAAACTTTGCAACTTTTCAAACATGCACTAACAATTTACAGATAAAACAGCATATATGGTTAGTTTATAAAAATGTATCTAAAGCATTTTGCACTTATACGTGGAGGCGGGGGGGGGGGGGGGGGGGGGGGGGGGGGGGGGGAGAGAAAGAGGAGATGACGAAGATTCACCTCACTCCAACACCATTTGTCATCTGGTATGACACTCCAATTACGGCCCTCAGTCGATTCCTATATTATCACTTCAATTCAGGAAACCTGGGAAGTAATTGCTGAAGCAACAGAGTTTGTGACCTGTGCAACACTTCTGCTTCTGGCATACAACTCTACAGAAAGAGACTGAGTTTATGGTATAATACCTGGTGCAATGAAGCCAACCTTTTGCCTTTAAACTCCAGGTTTTTATATTTGTATTTTTCTACCTCTCCATATCAGAAGTTAGGAAGTTAGTCCCTTTTGCCTCCCTTGGGTGTGGTATGAGTTTTTCATTCCCACTCTCTGCAATCAAACCCTGAATCCATAGGTCAGCATGGCCGAATGAATAAGAGTGCATGTTCTTAAACATCCGGCATGCTGATGCCGAGGTTAGCGGTTCATCCCCTACACCGGACAGTTGGACTAAAATGTTGACCTGTCGTCTTTGACTTGGGGACGTTAATTATAAGTACCTAAGAAGTCAGAGTGGGTTCGCCTGATGGCGAGGGACACTGTTAATAGGGAAAGCTAATCCACACACAAAATTCAGTCTATCACTACTATAAAAAGTATGTATGGACTATGCTTGAGTTCAAAATGAGCGAGCGCAAAAAGAAGACAAAATGCAACTAACTAACTGGGAGAGAGTACAGTGTGATGACCGGCCCTGTACAGGTTGAGCTCATGTCTACATGGATAGCAGCTGGAGCATTTCCTGGTAGGGATGCTCATAAAGTCTATCAGTAATAGGTGTGCTTCGGTTTACAAAGGATCACGTTCACTGCACCAGGTAGGATACCTCCATGAGTGCATCAGTCTCACAAGAAGAATCTCAGCAGTGCAAGA
Organism: Cepaea nemoralis; assembly: GCA_014155875.1. NCBI lineage: Eukaryota > Metazoa > Mollusca > Gastropoda > Stylommatophora > Helicidae > Cepaea > Cepaea nemoralis. Next base: position 85,930 of record JACEFZ010013776.1, read on the forward strand.
ACTCTGCATGAACGGGAAGGATCCAGATGTGTGTAATTTAGAATAATACATGCTATAAACATTCTTTTGTTAGTAGCTTTTCTAATCTTGACATCTGGCCGCGGCCTATCTGCCATGTTCTCTTCAACTATCAACTTCAGGAATGTTTACTGTGTGCAATATGCACACAGTTCTCCTAATAAAAGTTCAGTTATCTGAGAAGAAGTCTGATTCACTACTGCATGATTAGTTGGGAGTATAGCATCCTTTTCTGTTTCCCTCCTCCTCCTTTCGTCTCCTTGAAATTTATCTATATCTGCAGCGTTGCCTCTTGTATGAACTTCACTGTATTTTCCTGTAATTCTTTTTGGCAACACAATGCATTATAACTGGCCTGAATAAGTTAGAGGTGGATATATTGCTCTGAAGGTCATCAGCTTATTTTGATTGCGTTGTTCAGACCAAGTGGACAATTTTTCTGGAGACTCCAGAAAGTAATCACTGGGGCCATGTAGTTTGTGCTTCATGTGATGCTCTCGGCAGGCGGCTTGCCATTCTGTAGAATGAGACAGGGCCAGGTGGGATAAAATGGCACAAGGAAGTCAAATTTCTCACCGATAACCCTGGATTCAACGCAATAGAACATCACAAATGATGATTACATAATAACTCAAAGATGACAGTTCAATACTTCAAACACCAGGAAGTCAAATTTCTCACCGATAACCCTGGATTCAACGCAACAGAACATCACAAATGATGATTACATAATAACTCAAAGATGACAGTTCAATACTTCAAACACCAGGAAGTCATGAATACATTCTGTATAATTCCTTCTGTCAACACAGTGAATTATTTTGGTCTGGATAAGTTACAGGTGGATAATGTACTTCTAAGCAAATCCGCTTCCCGTCAGTAAAAGACACTGAGTAAAGTGTCTAAAGTAGTCTTCTATTCTTATTAAACAAGGGGTTTATGAAAGCTGCAGCACCAACTTGACTTTAATCAGTATAGCACCAACTTGACTTTAATCAGTATAGCACCAACTTGACTTTAATCAGTGTGCTCTTTGAGCCAGTTCAGTAATATCAATCAATCAAGGGCCATCTCCACAATAAAGATTAGCTGCAATACATCTCCAACACTGTCTTTTGCATTGGTTGTACACTGACAAGCTGCTGGTTGTCCATCACTTGGTATCATCTTCACACTTGCACCATTGCCTACCGCTTACTTTCAACTTCCCCTTTTAGTATGATTTTATAAGAGTGCCATGTCTTTCAATGTAATAACATTTCTTTTCTTCTTCTTGTTCGCTCGCTTAAACTCAATCGTAGTCCCTACACACTGTTTAAAGTAGTAAAGTTTTACATGTGAGCTTGCTTTCCCTTTTACCGGTGTTCCTCGCCATTCAGGCGAGCCCACTCCGACTTCAGAGGTAAATAACATTTCAAATCATTTTCTCATGCTTTCGTCTTCCATCTGTTCTAGAATTCACCATTCTACATTACTCTCAGGATACTGTATGCCACTTTGTCTTCCTAATCGTTTCCAAATACTTTTGTTCCTTAACCCGTTCTTTCAAATTCACGCAACGAAGAATCTCTGTGGTGAAGTGGTCAAGCCACCTGCCCCATTCTCTAAAGGTTATGGATTCTTTTTCAGATTGATTTGTTCAGACCATGCAGACAATGTTTCTGGCAACGCCTGAAGTAATCGCTTGAGTTTTTGCGACCCTCTCGGCAGGAGTGCTGTGTGCGACGCTTTGGGCAGGTGACTTGTCATTCTGTAGAATGAGACAAAGCCATGTGAGGTAAAAATGGTGCAATGAAGTCGATCTTCTCATCCATTAACCTAGGCTTCAACGCAACAGAACATCACAAATGATGACTACATGATAACTTAAAGATGACAGTTCAATCCTCTAGAACACCAGCAGGTCAAGTATTCATGTTATGATATTCTTACGGTTAAGTCAGGAGCCAGACATAAGTATTATGGTGGACTACCAGAACTCTGACTTGGCATATCCTGCATATGCGCCTTTTTGATGTACTTAATCAATAAACCTTGAACTTCATGTCGAAACTCCATGGCAGTGAGTGAGTCCAATGTTCTCATCATTGGCAGCAGACTTTTAAGAAAGTACTCGTGATCATCTTCCTCATGATGTTGTTCTTTGGGAGCACTGAAGTATTGGTGATCTAGCTCATTCATAGTTCTCTTTCTGCTTGGCTGTTGGCACAAATACATATCTTGCTGTCTGTTCACACTGTCTTCTAACTGGTTGTCAAATGTTATTAAAACTGACTCTTCGGGGACATCATCACTTGAGTAAAGACTCTGATGTGTTTCTGAGACTCCGTCTGAAAATGTTGTTGTGTTACCAAACTCTCTGCATGGGAGAAGAAATGTCAGTGAGTCATACAGTGGCCATTTCTTTTTCTTAGCTGACCATTCTTCAGAGCTTAAGGACATCAAACATCTGTGATGATTTATGAAGTTGTGTCGCAAGTATGTCCACCGTTTTTTGACCACGTCAACTGCAAATATATATGTAAGGTCACTATTATGTTTATTGTTATTTTGAATCTATCTATCTATATATCTATCTATCTATCTATCTGACTGTCTGTCTCTATCTATCTATCCATGTATCTATCCATCCATCCATCAATATCTATATATCTATAGGTGTAAATATATACTTAGAATATGGATAAACAATTTTTTCTAGAGATGTCACGGCAAAGAACGCAGACAATCACATTGTCCCACAATCTCTGCTCGTTGGTATTATTGATCAATTCTGTTAGTATGTTTTCCTGAAATGGTCCAAGGCCTACAGGTCAGTCTTCCCCCGCTGGTGTGCAGATTACTTCTTCTGCGTTTATCCGGAGTGTTTTTTCAGATGTAATTGCGGTGTGTCTGGTTATGCGCCCTTATGCCAACACATCCGACTTTGACAGGCGTTTTTTTTAAAACCTTGTTACCTTCCTGGGTGGTGTGCAGATTTGATCTACAAAGATTAATCATGGTCGATTGGTTTACATACTTTGGGAGATAGTGAGCTGTAACTCTTAAATCTGATGCATTCACATCCAGGTTGCCTGAAGCCTTGTATCTATGAGTTAGGGCTGCGTGGTAACTGTTTTATTGGGGCCCCGTCTTTTGTATCTATGAGTTAGGGCTGTGTGGTAACTGTTTTACTGACCCATTCTTGTATCTATGAGTTAGGGTTGTGTGGTAGGGTTGTGTGGTAACTGTTTTATTGACCCAGTCTTGTATCTATGAGTTAGGGTTGTGTGGTAACTGTTTTATTGACCCAGTCTTGTATCTATGAGTTAGGGCTGTGTGGTAACTGTTTTATTGACCCAGTCTTGTATCTATGAGTTAGGGCTGTGTGGTAACTGTTTTATTGACCCAGTCTTGTATCTATGAGTTTTGGGCTGTGTGGTAACTGTTTTTTGACCCAGTCTTGTATCTATGATTAGGGCTGTGTGGTAACTGTTTTTCTGACCCAGCCTTGTATCTATGAGTTAGGGCTGTGTGGTAACTGTTTTTTCTGACCCAGCACTGAAGCCTTGTATCTATGAGTTAGGGCGGTGTGGGAACTGTTTTACTGACCCAGCCTTGTATCTATGAGTTAGGGCTGTGTGGTAACTTTTTACTGACCCACACTGAAGCCTTGTATCTATGAGTTAGGGCTGCGTGGTAACTGTTTTATTGACCCAGTCTTGTATCTATGAGTTAGGGCTGTGTGGTAACTGTTTTTACTGCCCAGCCTTGTTCTTGAGTTAGGGCTGTGTGGTAACTTTTTACTGACCCAGCCTTGTATCTATGAAGTTAGGGCTGTGTTTAACTGTTTTACTGACCCGCCTTGTATCTATGAGGTTAGGGCTGTGTGGTAACTGTTTTACTGACCAGCCTTGTAATCTATGATTTAGGGCTGTGTGGTAATGTTTTACTGACCAGCCTTGTATCTATGAGTTAGGGCTGTGTGGTAACTGTTTTACTGACCCAGCCTTTGTATCTATGAGTTAGAGCTGTGTGGTAACTGTTTTACTGCCCAGCCTGTATCTATGAGTTAGGGCTGTGTGGTAACTGTTTTTAACTGACCCAGCCTTGTATCTATGAGTTAGGGCTGTGTGGTAACTGTTTTACTGACCCAGCCTTGTATCTATGAGTTAGGGCTGTGTGGTAACTGTTTTACTGACCCAGCCTTGTATCTATGAGTTAGGGCTGTGTGGTAACTGTTTTACTGACCCAGCCTTGTATCTATGAGTTAGAGCTGTGTGGTAACTGTTTTACTGACCCAGCACTGAAGCCTTGTATCTATGAGTTAGGGCTGTGTGGTAACTGTTTTACTGACCCGCCCTTTTACCCATGAGTTAGGGTGTTGGTAACTGTTTATTGACCCCCAAACCTTGTATCTATGAGTTAGGGCTGTGTGGTAACTGTTTTTTCTGACCCAGCCTTGTATCTATGATTGGGCGTGTGGTAACTGTTTTAAAAGACCCCCAGCCTTGTATCTATGAGTTAGGCTGTGTGGGAACTGTTTTACTGACCCCCAAACCTTGTTCTATGAATAGGGGTGTGTGGTAACTGTTTTACTGACCCCCAGCCTTGTATCTATAGTTAGGGCTGTGTGGTAACTGTTTTACTGACCCCCTTGTATCTATGATTAGGGCTGTGTGGTAACTGTTTTTTAAATGACCCAGCCTTTATCTATGAGTTAGGGCTGTGTGGTAACTGTTTTATGACCACCTTGTATCTATGAATTAGGGCTGTGTGGTAACTGTTTTACTGACCCAGCCTTGTATCTATGAGTTAGGGCTGTGTGGTAACTGTTTTACTGACCCAGCCTTGTATCTATGAGTTAGGGCTGTGTGGTAACTGTTTTACTGACCCAGCCTTGTATCTATGAGTTAGGGCTGTGTGGTAACTGTTTTATTGACCCAGCACTGATGCCTTGTATCTATGAGTTAGGGCTGTGTGGTAACTGTTTTACTGACCCAGCCTTGTATCTATGAGTTAGGGCTGTGTGGTAACTGTTTTACTGACCCAGCCTTGTATCTATAAGTTAGGGCTGTGTGGTAACTGTTTTTCTGACCCAGCACTGAAGCCTTGTATCTATGAGTTAGGGCTTCGTGGTAACTGTTTTACTGACCCAGCCTTGTATCTATAAGTTAGGGCTGTGTGGTAACTGTTTTTCTGACCCAGCACTGAAGCCTTGTATCTATGAGTTAGGGCTGCATGGTAACTGTTTTACTGACCCAGCCTTGTATCTATGAGTTAGGGCTGTGTGGTAACTGTTTTACTGACCCAGCACTGAAGCCTTGTATCTATGTGTTAGAGCTGTGTGGTAACTGTTTTATTGACCCAGCACTGAAGCCTTGTATCTATGAGTTAGGGCTGTGTGGTAACTGTTTTACTGACCCAGCACTGAAGCCTTGTATCTATGAGTTAGGGCTGTGTGGTAACTGTTTTACTGACCCAGCACTGAAGCCTTGTATCTATGAGTTAGGGCTGTGTGGTAACTGTTTTACTGACCCAGCACTGAAGCCTTGTATCTATGAGTTGGGGCTGTGTGGTAACTGTTTTACTGACCCAGCACTGAAGCCTTGTATCTATGTGTTAGAGCTGTGTGGTAACTGTTTTATTGACCCAGCACTGAAGCCTTGTATCTATGAGTTAGGACTGTGTGGTGACTGTTTTACTGACCCAGCACTGAAGCCTTGTATCTATGAGTTAGGGCTGTGTGGTGACTGTTTTACTGACCCAGCACTGAAGTGACTGCCATGCAGAGACCTCTTTTCCCTCATTAAACCCATAAACTATTGGGGTTGTGCAAGACAAATGCTGGAAATTCTATCAGGAGAGAGATATGGTGATCCATGTGAAATATTAACCAGACTGTGGATGTAGTCCATGGATGCCTTCCATTTATTCAATTTAGATAAGTGGTGACTAATAATACTAATATGCTATTTATTCATTACTATCCAGCTGGTGTGGTGACATAGTTATCAACCTAGAAACAAGTGTTCAAGTAACCAGCATCCATGATTAATTATCACTGTTTGCTGGTAGAGACTGAGCACTTATAATCTATCTAATCTATACACATTAACAATTTGAATTTCACCATTTCTTACAAATGACTGGTTCCTTTTTCCTTACGACATGATGGTGGCCAAAGCATGTTGATTGTTCTTTCTAAAGATTTTGATTAGTGTCATTGATCTACCTTGGTCTCTTTCAGAGCACACTCACGGTTAAACAATGAAACCTGGAACCCGCAAAATTATGCGTAAATTTAAAAAAATGAACACTTAAAGAAGTGACTACCAACCTGCTAATGATGAATTATGTAATTCTGTATTTATTGCAATCCCAAAGAAATCAGGAGCTTTGGAATGTGATCAACATTAAACAATTAGTATAATGAGTCAAATCACAAAGATTTTGCTAAGAATTATCATACAGAGTTAGGAAGAAAATACAAACTGAAATAGGAGAACAATGTGGGTTTGTAGAAGGCAAGGGTATAGTAAAGGCTGTGTATATGCTGAGAAAAGTAAATGAACGTTCTATAGAAGTAAACAAAGATCTACATCTTTGCTTTATTGACTACACAAAGGCTTTTGATAAAGTGAGGCATGTCGACGTGATAAGGATGCTTGAACATCTACAAATTGATGGGAAAGACCTTAGGCTTGTAAAAAACATACTGGAAACAACAAGTTGCCATAATAATCAATAATGAAGTAGGTCAATATCAGTTTCTTAAGAGAGGTGTGAGACGGATGTGTAAAATGTCTCCAGATCTTTTTTCCCCGTACAGTGAAAATATTTTCAGAAATATAGAAGATATGGAAGGAATCATCATTGTGGGACGATACATCAATAACATTAGACATACAGATGATACAGTATTGATTGCAGACAATGAGCAGGATCTGCAACATTTAGTAGATGCGGTTGTTGCAAACAGTGAACTAGGGTTAGAATTGAATTGTAAGAACTCTGGGAAGGTTAACCTGGTCAACAAATGCCCGCAGAAGTCGGATGTGTCTGCCTAACGCCGCAAGAACGCAGCTCTGCTATAAACAGGCACAATGCTATCGCGTCCGAATAAAGTCTCCGGATGAACGCAGAAGAAGAATTTTAAGAAGACAGATTATGGTCAATACTAGGACGAAAGAAATACCACAATGTAATATACAAGTAAATGGGCGTATTCTTAAACAAGTGAATCGGTACAGTTATCTTGGAACAGTCATAACATCTGATGGGAAATGCCTTGAAGAGATTGTAACAAGAATCGCCATGGCGGAGGTAGCCTTTTACAAGATGAAAAACATAGTGACCAATAAAAAGATGTCATTTGTTACAAGAAAAAGAGTGTTGAGGTGCTACATAGAACCTGTACCCCCAGGAAGGCTAACCTGAACAAAAACTCCCGCAGAAGTCAGACGCGCCGTCTTAAGGGTGCAAATAAAATTGGCACAATACAAAAACGGCCGAGTGAGAGTGGAATGTCCTTCGTGCCCAGAACAGCTCTGACTATTTTGTCTTCCAGGCACAGCGTCCAGCACTTGTCTGAACAGAAAGTTCGCTGAGTGGATGCCGTCTGCAGACCGACCGTTCCTGGTTTGTGCAGGGAGCGGCCTGTAGCGAGCGAAATGCCCAATACATGAAAGTGAGGAACTAAAGCAACCATGTGCAGGACGTGGCGATTCCTTGGGTGAGCCCTGTACCAGAGCGCTATGTGTTGGCTCTGCAATTATGGAAGCCTCCTTGGATGGCGGGGAATGCCCATGGACTGTCCCTACCTTCCCTTGAGGGCTGACCGTGAAGTCTTCAACATTCTAACTTGACCAGCTGGGATGTGGACAGCACCACAACAGTGAGAGTCCCCTAGGAAGGCTAACCTGATTAAAAATAATGCCCGCTAAAGTCGGATGTGTTGGCCTAAGGGTTTTGGCCCATAGGTGCATAGCAAGACACACCGCAATTACATCTGGAAAAAAAACACTCCAGATGAACGCAAAAGAAGAAGAAGAACCTGTACTTTTGTATGGATGTGAAGCGTGGACAATGAGCAGACAAGCTGAAAAACATCTGATGGCTGTGGAAATGTGGTTTCTGAGGAAAATGCAAAGAATACCATGGACAGACAGAAAAACCAATGAAAAAGTCCTTCAGGAAACAAATGAAAATCATAAACTGCTTAGAGACATTAGATGCAAGCAGTCAAAACTTTTTGGGCTTGTTATGAGAAGAGATGGCTTGGAGAACTTGGTGACAACTGGCAAGATCGAGGGGAAAAGACCAAGGGTAAGGGTGAGAAGTAAATACCTGGATGGCTTGGCCACGTGGCATGATTAGGACAGGAACATGGAGCTGATCCGCGACTCTACTCTGGTGATCGATTGGGATGGCAAAACATGCTCGCCCAGTATGCTTATCGGCATGGCACATGATGGATGGACTGACCTGCTGCTATAAACAGTATCAGCAACGGTATGTTGCAAAGTATACAATAATCAAATATACACATCAAGTCTGATCAAGTCAATTTAATTGTCTCAAATTACCTGTTGCGTTGAGATCGGCTGCAATCTCTGCCCAAGCCTTCTGTGTCGAATCCCTCCTGTTGCTATATACATTGCTATACATGGATTCCAATTTATCGTACAGGACGCTATGCTTCTGCACACATTGAATTAGCAATTCGTCCACCCTCTGTCAATAACAAGAACATTGTATCTTATGTTCTGTATCTCGCCAGTTATACATAGAAGAAGAGAATATTTTGTGCTGCAAATAATACTGAGTGTTATTCACAGCGTGCTGCAAATAATACTGAGCAATATTCACAGTGCATTGCGAATAATACTGAGTGTTATTCACAGCATGATGTGAATGGAAGGCCTACTGGGCATTATACACAGCGCGCTGCTAATATATTCAGATTAATAAACATGACATAAGCACATTGCAAAACCAAAGTCCGAAGTCGAAGCTAATAACCTACGGAAGATATTTTGACTGGTTTGATGCACTGTGACAAACAAACTATAGGCTTAACTTACTAACTATAAGAGGGGTGGGCAAATGCGGATCAGAGATGTAAGTGTGGCTCCCATTGAAAATTTAAATCATTTTTTATATATATTTTATTTTATTATTAGGCCTATAATTTGGAATAAAATAATTTGCATTTGTTTTCTTTCTTAATTATATTTGCAATTAAATAAAGGGCCCACTTACATGTTACAGACACTTCTTCTTTTTATATAAAGAAGATATTGCTATGTTAACTATGTATTATGTATTTTAGTATTCATTTGCGTGAAATAGGGCGTACTTGCAATTTCAGGTGTTAGATTTGTTTCCCTTTCTTAATTTAAAAAAAAAAAGGGGGGGGGGAGGTCATTTGCTTATTTGTATCCTTTATATACATAGATTGTCCATGTAGGGGAAAGTTTGAATGTCTGCTTCTGAAAGGTCAATTAATCTAAAAGGTCAGATTTAATCAGAGTGAAGACTATTAAAATGAGAGATAGCAGTTTAGAAAGCCTGTTCTCCCAATAAAGGAAAGAAAGATTCAATGGCCTTCGGGATTTCTTTGGTAATGTGATACGAGATTCAGGAGTGCTGGCATTTTGTGTGGGCAGGACTTCATGTGTGATACTGTGATCAATGGAGTCAAGAAAAGAAGGAATGACAGGAGTGCTCTTAAAGCACTCATTATAACAGTGATAAATAGGCAGACAAAGATTTGAGCGTAAAACAAATACGTGTCTACAAGGTAAATGGAATTTTAAAAAGAAATCACAAGAACAGGAGTGGATAGTGAGATGAGCCAGGAGTTGCAGAAGACACAATGTATGTATCAGAACAAGTTAATGAACACTGAAAGAGATGTTCTATCTCTAGAACTGTTCTATGACAATCTTGGCTACAAAAGAAGGGAGGTCATTCTGAATTGCATTGACAATATACAAATTATGCTTTGTGTTGTACTTTAATGACAGAGTGTATACAAGCATAAGCATCTCTGGATTGCATCATGCTCTTTGTCATTCTAAGCATGTATGCTGGCATTTACACGGATGGGTCAGTCGTTCGAGGAGTGAGAAGTTCATCCGGCTCAGACCCGGAGGGAAAATTGTGAAGGAAGAGTCTAGCACTTTTGCTTTGACCACAAGCAGCCTGATTATGGAAGTCACGGCAGTAAGTAAAGGAATAACATGGCTCGAGACACAGACATTCAATTGAGCATGTGTCCTTAGTGACTCAATGAGTATGCTCAGAAGGATAGAGATGGGGTGGGTCCGAAGAGAGTGGCTGCTGTCTCTGGAGCGGTCTCGGCTGGCAAAGATTAGTTTTATCTTCGTGCAAGGGCATGCAGGTGTACAAGGGAATGAGCAGGCTGACAGGCTTGCAGGTAGGGCTACTGTGGAAGGCGGACGAGCCATGGACCAGACAGACATTATGAATGCTCTACGAGAATTAAATCATTTACGAGAACCAACGATGACTGCGAATCTACAACCATGGTCAGGCTGCGAGAATAGCAAGTTAAAAGAGGTGTGGCCCCAAACAAGAACACTACACAGGAAACCAAAGAAGAGTAATAAACCAATACAGAACTGGTGTCGTGAGCCGCTACATGCTGCAGGATTTGTTGAGGAAGGGATCTGAGCACTTACGGATGAACAATGTTCAATGATCTGTCGACTAACTAACTAGTGAGGTTTGAAGAAAAAAGAACTTGCAAATAAAGACAAACAAGAAGAGAGAATAAAAGAGCCTTCTGAAGCCAGAAACGCATGAAATACTGGCCTACCATGACTATTGCTGTCCATGACAAGAATGTTTAGGAGGGGGTAATTGTTCTTATTTACCTTATAGGTAGTGTCCATAATGAGAACCTCAGGGTCCAGGTAATGAAGCATTTCTTTGGTCACGAATGCTAAAAACTTAAACTCACCACCCTCATTTGTTTCATACTACAACACCCCCCACCCAACCTCAGGAAACTGAGCAAGGGAATGAAGCATTTCTTTAGTCATGAATGCTAAAACTTAAAACTCAACACCCTCATTTGTTCTATACTTCAACCCCCCCCCCCCCCCCCCCCCCCCCCCCCAAACCTTTCTAAGACTTTCTCCACATTCTCAGACTCTTCCCCGCTTCCTTGGTCAAACAGCTTGTTTTTCAAGTTCCTCACATCTTGGCCGAGTATTATTTTTCCCATCATTTTGCCTCACAATGTTTTGTATGTCTTGAACATACACAGACTTTAGAGAAAGCAGAGTTTTAAGCTCACTTGACATGCTCGGTTTTCTATTTTCTCGGTAGAGTTGAGAAAACAGAAACAATCAAAAAACATATTTTAAAATTATTTTTAAAGTTTTTTTTGGGGGGTAACATATGCAGACCTGTAATCCTGCCATGATGCCACACAAACTAAAAATACTAGAGAATTAAAAAAAAACACCTTTTGTCCAGTAGAATGGTTCTCATGTACCAAGTGGCAGTTGGTGACTTTCAGTTTACATGTAGCCCGATCCTCCACCAGACGTATAAAAGCAGGGCATCCAGTCTTTATTGTTCTGAAACAATTTGTGGATGTTTTTTCATTAATCATGTAACTCACAGATTCAGCTCATGAATAATTAAGGGCATTTGAATAATTAAAGACATAGTTATTCTTTGTGTAAGTATTGATGTTTCAAATGTTACATTTCTAAGGCTATTCACACTCTACGACATACAGAAGAATTTTTAGAGGGGAAAATATATCAAGCTTACGTTTGGTTTGGTCTGATGCCTCGGCTAGTACTCTGCTGTTTACGGTGCCCTTGTTTGCAAACAAACTTTATTTGTTCGTACTGCAGCCTTTCCGAAAATGGTGATTCTTTTCTAAACTGAAAGGAAATAAATGTTATTATTATTTAATTTATTTAATGGTTTGTTGTTTTGTGAGCATTGCACTACAAATCTTTTGCTAGCTTTTTTATTTCACGTTTGTGTCCCTTTAAAATAAAAAGGCTTAGTACTATTTGTCTGGTCGCCAGGTGTGTAGAAACTGCCAAAGATACTGCCAGTTATAGGCATATCCATACTTCAAGAGCTAAATACTGAAGAGGGTTGGCTATTAAAGACGATAAAACAAAGAAAACTGAAATATTTTGGTCACTTTAAACGTCACGAAAGTTTGGAGAGAACAATAATGGAGGGGAATATGCCTGGGAAGAGAGGAAGAGGAAGGCCAAAGAGAAGATGGGTGCAGGATGTGGCGGATGATCTCCGGATGGGTGTATCGGATGCGAGACATCTTGCTTGTGATCGAGCAGTTTTCGGAAGGTTGTTTTGGGAGCGAGGTTCTGCAAAGGACATGCTACTGAATGAATGAATGAATGAATGAATGAATGAATGGGCATATCAAAGTGAACGAAACAAGAAGAGGAAGTGAGTGTAAGTAATATACTTAAACAGAGACAGCCTTACAAAAATGTATAATGCCAGTCTGCCAAAGGCCGGCCTTGGAGATCATTTTCACAACAGTGTCAACAACCAATACCTACTGTGGCCTATTGATTGGCACTATTGAACAATTAGGCAGCAGTTACATATGTGTAAAATCTACGCAAATTAGAACAAGAAAGAGTATATTGTAGACTATGACAATTGGTTAGCAGGCAAGCAGGTTACTGCTAGTGGGTTCAACTTTGTTGCGACCCGAACTGAAAACAGAAGTGATATACCATCCCACAATGATCCAATCTGTCCCCAAAAATTGCTCTGTAACGACCATTCATGCTTTCGATGTCACTCATTCATTTAAATATCATGTGAGAATAACAAACGTCATCTTGGCCTCAGCAGAAAAGGTCCCCCTAATATTCTGTGCATAGCGATTGGTTGAAATTATCATGGCATTAAAATTAATTAAAATTATATTTCATTCTTACCTTAATTAATTTTTCTTTGGCACTGAAATGTCACTGTACTTCACACATTGAGCTCTGTAGTACTGACACAACCCCATCCATAACATTGTAGTATGGATGGGGTTGTGTCAGTAATACAGAGCTCAATGTGTGAAGTACAGTGACATTTCTGTTTCCAAGAGTGACACAACAACATTGTATAATGGATGGTGTTGTGTCTGCCACCACTCCACCACTCTATAATACAACAGGATCTGCTATGTAATTTACCCAAGCATTGTCATGTTGTTGTCTCAGCTCAAGTATGAAGTTAACCTGACTACTGATGTCGTCACTGCTTTGTTTGGGGCTCAACTATCTACCTGCGAGAGTTATTTTTCCGTTGTGTAGTAACTTTAACTATGTAGTATGTACTATTTGATGGATATTGTATGACATTGGTTTTGTTCCCCGTATACATGTAGCTACGGTGTTTGCCATAAATGAGGCGCTGGAACCTCTTGCCCCCGGGTGGATTGGGCTCGTTAGCTATTACAGTAGCCAATCTAGGAGATGGAAAACTCCGATTATAAACCCCCAAGTTTAAGATGGACCAACGTGCCGAGGACTGAATGGCCACGAGTGAGCTGGTCGTGAACATGGAACGTCTGGTATGCGGGCGGGGCGGCGCCAGGCGTATGGACTCCTGAGGGACATCCCCTGCCCCTTCCCTAGCAGGCAGGCTCTACCGCATAGACCGATTATTTCCTGCAATATTCAAACTTTGCTTATGAAATCAATTAAATATGGGAATCGTCGCTGGAGCTACGGAGCATGTGCTCTGCGCTTGACACATCCTTCAGATGCTAGCGAAGAGAGAGTGAGGAGGAGAAGACTAGGAAATGGTGTGAGAAAAAGGCATAGAAATGGTTCCAAATTGCTGTATGTAGCCGGGGCGCAGTGTTGGGGTTAGCGCCCAACGTTGCTTAAATACCCCAATGGCTCGTGAATACATAACCTCTGCAGCAAAAGTCCAACTCCTGGCCTTCACGTGGCGGAACTGTTTTAACTAACAGGAGAAGGGGCGACGGCGAGTATCTGGCGCCGGAAAATAACCAGTGTGCTCTAGATGTGTATACACATACATGCATGTGCAGACACGGGTGTGCGTGTGTACACATCTAAACTCGAGTGAGACCACAGTCTGCTCTAGCAAAGGAAAGGTGCTGAAGACGGAGGCAACCAGCCAGGAGGCGCACCACAGAAATCAGGATGCCACGCAATTACGCAAAATGAAATATGTCGACTACTGCTAAACGTTATGGTGCTCGCCCTGCTTTGGACCCCCAGGCAGGTGCAGTGCCGGGCCCTATGTCTCGAAAGGGTCCAACCCCAACTACTGGAGGTCCTTCTCAGATGTCCTGTGGAGCCAGGGGACATGAGAATAGAACAGCTGGCCATACTAAACTAAGACTTAAAATAATGCACTGGAATGCGGAGGGAGTCAGCAACAAAAAAGTAGAATTAGAAAACATCCTGGACAAAGAAAAAGTAAGCATATGTTGCTTGCAAGAAACTCACCTCAACGAAAATATAGCCTTCAAAATCAGAGGCTACCAGTGTTACCGATCTGACCGAAAGGACAGGCGAAAAGGTGGGATACTTACCCTTGTAAAAAATAACATCACTGCTTCCCAAATCGAAGTCTATATGGAAGGGGCTGAGTATCAGACACTTAAACTTAAAACAGGCTATACAGACCTACATCTGATCAATTACTACTGTCCAAGTGACCGTCCACAGGCACTGGACACACTACCATTAACAGAAAAAATGATTGTGTGCGGCGATTTCAACAGCCACTCGCAGAGTTGGGGCTATGATCACATGGACCAGAGAGGAGAGAGACTGGAAGACTGGCAGGATGAGAATAGATTCATCTTGGTTAACAAGCCGTCCGACCCACATACTTTCTACTCGAGATCATGGCACTCTACAACTACACCTGACCTGGCTTTTCATTCACCAGACCTGGAGTGGAACATTACACGAATTGTTGGGAAACAACTAGGTGGCAGTGACCATCGACCAGTCTTTCTAACTGTAGAAAATGAGCTTGTAAGTGAAAGCAGCACCCTCTCGAGGTGGAACTACAAGAAAGCAGACTGGGCAGTGTACAAGCATCGCACCAGCATACTGGTTAGAAACCTGAACACTGAGAAAGACAAAATAAAGTAGTTGAAGAGTTTGGGAAATGCATACTACAGGCAGCGCGAGAAACAGTACCAAGAGGAGCCCGTAAACAATATAAACCCTACTGGAGTAGTGAACTGGAACAGTTGCATAATGATGTGGAAGTATGTAGAAAGCAAGCAGAGGCCACACCCAGCCAAGAGCACCACAATAAATTCCAGCATGCAAAAGCCAAATTTCAAAGGGCCAAGCTGCAGGCTAGACGGAAAAGCTGGCAGGAAAAAACAGAGTCTCTGAACTTTGAAAGAGACACAAGGAAATTGTGGAAGCTAATAAAACAACTTAACGATGAGGGCACAGGGAGAAACTCAAAAATTGCACTACATAAAGATGGAAAAATCTTAACAAGAAAGCAAGCAGCTGACCATTTTGCGGACTCATTCGCACAAGATAACAATATCAAAATCAGTCCAGAGAAACAACAAGAGATTCAAGAGAAACGGCAACATACAGGACAGAAGGAAATAGTACATGAGGTTCTGGAGGCACCCATCACAATCAGCGAACTGGAGCTAGCCATATCAAAACTGAAAATGAGAAAGTCACCAGGAGCTGATGGTATCTCCAATGAAATGATCAGGAACCTAGGAACAGAGGCCAAAGCAAAGCTGTTGCAGATCTTCAATAACAGTTGGACCTTAGGCAGTGTTCCACAAGCCTGGAGAGAAGCAATCATGATACCCCTCCTAAAATCAGGGAAAGATAGTTCCATTGCCTCTAGCTACAGACCAATTAGCCTCACCAGCTGTCTCTGCAAAACACTGGAGCGCATCATCAATCACAGACTGCAGTGGTACATTGAAAGTAAAAACATCCTTGTGCCACAGCAGGCTGGCTTTAGGCAGTGCTACTCTACGGAAGATCAGACAACCTACCTCTCTCAAGAAATTGAGGATGCATTCCAAGAGAAGAAGCTGGTGCTTGCGGCATGGATAGATTTGAAGAAAGCCTTTGACAAAGTCTGGAAAGAAGGTCTGATGAATAAACTGAGAAACTGCAAAGTCAATGGAAGAATGTACAAATGGGTGAAAGCATACTTGCACAACAGAAGAGCCCGAGTACAGATAGACGGACTAAAGAGCAAGAAAGTACTACTGCGTCACGGAGTTCCCCAGGGCGGAGTATTGTCCCCCACACTCTTTCTAATCTTCATCAATGATCTCGTTGCTAATCTACCGCATGGAATTAAAGCCGCAATGTATGCCGATGACCTGGTTCTATGGAGCACAAATGAACATGCATCAGTGGCCACCAGATTACTACAAAGAGCTGTAGATACATTTGTTGCATGGGCAAATAGATGGTGTGTCAGCATAAACACTGACAAGTGCAGCACCACCCTATTTACCCTCTCTCCAAAACAAAAGGCAGGGACCATCCAGATAAATGGAACACCCCTACGAGAAGATAAAGAACCAACATACCTTGGAGTAACATTTGATGGCAGGCTGACATGGAGAAAGCACATCAACAAAGCAGTAGCAAAAGCCAGAAGGAAAATAGCCATCCTGAGAAAGCTAAGTGGAACCACATGGGGAGCCAGTGGGAAAATACTTAGCAAAGTTTATCAACAGAGCATACGACCACACCTGGAATACGGGTCAACTGCATGGTGTTCGGCAGCAAAAACCACACTACAAGAGCTGGACAAAGTGCAAAATCAAGCACTTAGAGTCACCACAGGAGGGATGAGATCAACCCCTATAGTGGAAATGGAGAAGATGGGGAGGACACAAGCACTGAGTGAGCGCAGAGATACGAAAACGCTAATACAAGCAGAAAAGTTCCTCAGCTTGCCAGGCCACCCTATGAAGAACAGATTTGAAAACCTAGCTATGGGGCGGTTGAAAAGAAGTAGTTTTATCCACCAGGCCAAACGACTCTGCAGAGAAACCACCGATCTGCCCATAGTTGGTATCCCCCTAACAACTATTCCAGAGCGAACTCCATGGAAAGATGAGCATAGACTATCATTACAAATCCAGACAAATGTGAGAGGAATATTTGACAAGGAAGATCAGAACAGTGTGCAGCGCAGAACAGCCACTCTCAGCTTCCTTGATGAAGAATACCCACAGGACCTCTGGATCCGAGTCTACACAGATGGGTCAGCACAAAATGCTGTTCGAAATGGAGGAGCGGGAGTGTACATAGAATACCCAAATAATACCAGGGACACAGCTAGAGTACCGACAGGAAAGTACTGCCATAACTACGATGCTGAAATTGAGGCAATCAAGATAGCAACAGAGAAATTACTAAATACCAGCAATGGTACACAACCTGTGGTGCTATTGACAGATGCAAAATCAGTACTCGAGGCGCTCCTGTCTGGGAAATTGCCAGTACTAAGGACACTACTTTCTGAACTTAGCAGTCAGCATAAGGTCACCATACAGTGGATACCATCCCACTGTGGAGTACCCGGGAACGACAGAGCTGATCAATTGGCTAAGGAAGGAGCCAAAGAAGAACAGCCTGATGTGCCTGTAACATACCACCAAAAGAAAAGAATGATCAAATCAGTCAGAAAGCCACCAAAACCTGCTCAAGATGACTACCACATTATGGATAGACCAGAACAAGTCATTATTCTGCGCCTCAGAACAGGGCACAATAGATTACGCAACCACATGTATACAAAATTCAAGATTGGTGAAACAGCCATGTGTACATGTGGATTGGCGTCGCAGACAGCAGAGCACATACTCCAAGACTGCCCAAAATATAACATATCTAGGCAAACCTTCTGGCCTAGAGAGACGACAGTGGAAGATAAACTCTATGGACCGCTGTGTGAACTGAAAAAGACAGTTCAATTCATACAAGAGACAGCACTGCAGTTATAGACATATTTCAAGCGAACGAAAGAAGAAGCAGAAGGCATAGAAATAGGAGGGCAGGCGCCAGGAGTACAAGACGAAAAGTGGAGAGACTAGGTCTCAAATATGTAAGAATGGGATACTGGAACTGTCGTAGTGCCAGGCAGAGAGGTCCTGTATTGGAGCAGCTAATATATGATGTTGATGTCCTCATGCTCCATGAGCTAAATACAGACAAATACCATTGCCATGGATATGCCACTTACATAAACCCTACTGGGCAGAAGAGACATGGGCAAGGTCTGCTGGTGAAGGAAGGAGTGAAGCATGTGGTACTTGACTTGAGCCAGTGGAATCAGTGCAAGAGAGGTCCAGGGTATACAAATGGAGATTGATGGCTTAAGTTGGAACATCATAAATGTATATTCCACAGTGGACTGTTTTGTCAGAAAGGAACACTGGGACTGGCTTAAGGAATTGGAGGAATTATCGAATGATAGGCTACTCATATGTGGAGACTTCAATGCGAGGAACAAAGATTGGGACAGTAGTGGAGAAACCCGACAGGGAATTGCCCTTGCGGATGCCATGGTGGACTCCGATGTGGTCTGCATAAATGATGGTAGGCCGACTAGAATGGCAATGAGGCCTGGCGATGCAGACACAGCTACTGACTTGGCACTTGTCTCCCAGTCATCAGTCCTTAATGTAAAGTGGAATGTTTTGAATGACCATGGGAGTGATCACATGCCATGCGCAGTCCTGATCTCTAAATCCAGGAAAGTTAAGGCTGGGAGAGCGCGCAAGACATTCCGTTATGAGTGGAAAGACAGCCTTCTTGGACGCCTCAGACAGGGGGCATGTAACAGGACTGTTAAAACTCCCTTTTTGCAGCCTCCATGGTGGACCCCAGAAGTAGACCACGCTTGGAAAGCAAAGAGAGCTGCAGTGAAGCAGCTAAAGAAAGTGCGACAGACACCACGAAGCTTACGAGAGGAAGTGGACACAGCGGATAATGTCAAGAAAGACAAGGTGGAGGTTTTCAAGCGCTGTGCTGCAGAGGCCAAAAAAGGCAAAATGGGAATGTTTCAAGGAGATTGGAGGTGATAAAACACTGTGAAAATTCTGGAAACTGCACAGACAAATACAAAGAAAAGATCGGCCTATGACAGTGGGAACAATTTATAGAGATGATGGTGTGCGGGTGACAACAGACAAAGAGAAAGAGGAGGCGTTTCTCCAGAGATTTTAGAGCAGACTAATCATGATGATGTGGACATCAGGGATGCAGTTAGAAAGGAGTTATCTGGCACCATAAAGAATATGCATTATGAAGAAAACATATGGGTTGAAGATGTTAAACATATTTTGAAAAAGGCAAAAAACACGGCACCAGGGCCTGATGGGGTCAGGTATGGCCACATGAAGGCTTTGAGCGATGTAGACCTGAAGGAGATGACCGACTGCTTTAACCAGAGCATTAGGACAGCATCAGTACCGCAGGATTGGGTACACAGCTATCTCATCCCTCTCCCAAAACCATTCAAGGATCATTCAAAGCTTAGCGGCTTTAGGATCATCACCCTTCAAATTACATTTGGGAAGGTTTTAGAGAAGATAGTCGCTGTAAAGCTGCAGGATTTTTTGGAAAGGGGCAAGCTTCTTCCAAGAGGCCTGGGTAGCTACAGGCCAGGAAAAGATACCTGGTCAAATGCAGCCACTTTTGCCTTTGACGTTTATGAGGGGTTCCAGAATAGACAGGAAATTATGGCGGCAGCGCTTGATCTCGAGGATGCGTACAATAGATTTCAATATGATATTTTGATGACCACACAGATTGAGAAGGGGGTCAATCCCTGGTTTGTGATCTGAATAGCGGCCGTACTGCACTCTCATCGGGTTGCTGTCCGTCTGGATGCATGGACCTCAGAGCCACATATTTTAACCCGGGACTGCCACAGAGATCTGCTATCTCACCGGTGCTCTTTAACGTATACGAGCAAGATTGCAAACATAGAAGCACCAGGGGTTGGAAGGATACTAACATTTGAAGATGATACTCTTGCATATAGGCAGGGGAGAGATAGGGAGCAAACAGCCCAGGAGCTACAGCCGACAGTAGACAAAGTGATTAACTGGTGCACTGAAATGGGTGCTGTCGTCCACCCGGAAAAGGCGGCGGTGTTGTGGTGCTCTCTGGGCAACAGGATTATGAGAACTAATGTCCCAAGCTTCACAATAAATGGTAGAAGTGTCAACAGAGAGAACAAACTGAAGTATCTGGGAAATACATTTGGCAGGAGCCTGTTTGTCCTTCAAGGACCATGTGGAGACGGTTGTGACAAGATCTCAAAGGGGACTCAATGCACTTAAAGCTATGGTGCAATGGACTCAGAGCAGAGAATGCTTTTCATACTATACCAGCACTTGATCCTCTCAGTGATTGATTATGGACTAGGACTGCTCACTGTCTCAAAGAGTCAGTTGGTGAAATTAGAGCGCATACAGAATGAAGCATGCGGGTCATTCTGGGATGCACCAGAGACACCCCAGTAGTGTGTATGCGTTAATCCTTGGTTTGCCGACTGTTGCTGGTAGGCTCATGGTGATGCAGGCGAAGGCATACCTCAGAGTAGTTGCTGACAAAGATCACCCGTTGCATGAGGCGCTGGACACAGTTACGGGTCAGCGACTGATAAGAGGGAAATCATGAATGGCTCAGGCGGAGGATACGATCAGACAGGTGTGCATCTTGCAGAACATTAGGCGAGGAGAGGAGTGGGTCAGAGTGCCATCGGAACAGTCAGACTTGTGCAGAGTTATAATCACATTGAACGGATTCAAAGAATATGCTTAGCAAGGTGGAGAAAAGAATGTTTCGTGTGGAATGGCTCTCTTCGCTTCAGAGGTCACAGATTGTGAGAACTGTATGGATATTTTGCCCTGGCCACGCGGGTGTACGGGGGAATGAACAGGCTGATAGGCTAGCGGGGAATGCACCTCTTGGTGGCGGATTGCCTATGGAGGGGGGGAGGGTGATCGTGCGCTTGTGGGACCATGTGGAGAAGGCGGAGGAACAGACTGAGAACCCATATGTGGAAAGAATGAGATTGCGGGGGATCGGCAGGGGTTCTGGAAGAATCTCAAAACTGAGAGGGAAGACCAGGAGAACTTTTAATCAGATAGCGGTGGGAACGATTTGTAGATTGACTCTTTGCTGGCTATTAAACGAGGGGACTGAGCACGTATGGGAATGTCCTGAGTGCAGTGATGTCGGTTCTTAACTCAACTCAATCACATTGAGCCGGGAGTGCAGGGAGTGGCCAGCAGGGGCCACGGAAGTGGAAATCTAGCAACTAATTCAGGATAATGCTCACCCGGGTGATGTGATTATATACACAGATGGTTCGGTGTTGAGAAGCAGGAGAAGTGCCTGGGGGTTCTTAGCAAAAGCTAATGGTCGACATTTGGTGCAGGAGAGCCTGGCATATGATAGCACAACATCTAGCTTAAGAATGGAGGTGGAGGCGGTAAGTGCAGCTTTCCGCTGGATGGAGAATACGATACACACACACATCGTGATTTAACTGACTCAGAAAGCATGCTGAGTAGGGTGAGGACAGGCAAGCTTCGTGCAGAGTGGCTTGCTTCGCTTCGGAAGTCACAGGTGACAAGCATCGCCTGGATCTTTTCTCCGGGGCATGCTGGTGTGCTGGGGAATGAACAGGCGGACAGATTGGCTGGCTCTGCAAAACTTGGTGGAGTATTGATGCCTGATAAGGCAGACGTGATTGCGGCTTTGTGGGAGCACGTTACACCTCGGAGGAGCAAATGGATCACCATGGTCTGGCAAGAATGCGACAGCGAGGGGTAATGAGGGGAACTGGCCGATGATCAACGCTCAGAGGAAAGGCGAGACGGACATATTATCACATTGCTACTGGAACTCTTCACTGGCTGCTGGGGATGGGGACGGAGCGCTTATGGGATTGTCCTGAATGCTGTGATGTCGGTTCCTAAATCAATCAATCAATCAATCTTTGGCACTATTAATAGAACACCATTAATGTTACATGGATTTTCGAATTCTGCATCCAAGTTTACATACATTTGGAAAGTTTCATCGATAAACATGCTTAAATTGTGGATGAAAACAAAATTTTCTGCAAAGATATGCTTTTGTTCTTTGCGCATATTGATCGGACTGGCATGTTCACTTAGTAACGCTATTCTGGCGCTGTTAATATAAAACCATTACTTATAGATGGATTTTCGAATTCTGCATCCAAGTTTACATACATTAAAAAATTTAATTGCTAAACATGCTTAAATTGTGGACAAAAACTAAATTTTCTGTGAAGATGTGCCTTTGTGAATGGGGAAACCCATGGCCATGGGCTATGGCGGCTGCGCATGCACATATCGGACTGGCTTGTACACCTTCACTTTGCAACACTCAAAACGTGCAATTTGAACTACTAAAGTTAAAGAAAATACAAGTTTAAAGATTAATAATAACTTATTTGTATACTTGTACTATTTTTTAATCTTTTGACATGACGGAACATGTTTGAAGTCAATTTTTCATATCCATCTATGACATGTTTGAGACAATCTCTCTCCCATGGACTGACTGGTAGCGATAGCGTGGAGGTAATGGACGCACTGAAGAGCTCAAAAAACATGGCAAACATGTGAATATTTTATCAGGATACACCTTCCGTTTATACTTCTTAGTTTTTCTACGAGCAGTTTGAAGATCCCCTGCCTGGCTTGCAGCAAAAGAGACTACACACAATACAGAGGCATTTCACTATTGAGTCATACTGGGAAAATATTTTTCAAAATTCTTGAAAAAAGATTACAAACTACTTTAGAACCCCAGCTAAGCGAAACGCAACTTGGATTTAGGAAAAACAAAGGATGCACAGACACCATTTTTGCTCTTAGACAACTTATAGAAAAATCAATCGAATTCAATGAAACACTCTACTTAGCCTTTGTCGACCAAGAAAAGGCATTCGATAGGGTAGATAGAAACAAGCTGTGGGAAATCCTTAAACAATATGGAATGAGTACACATCTAACAAACCTATGTAGAAGTTTATACAACAACAGTGAATGCATAGTGAGAGCAACTGGAGGACACTCAGAACCCTTCACCATAAGATCTGGAGTACGACAAGGTTGTGTCCTGTCCCCTCTCTTGTTCATAACATATATAGACAACATATGTAAAGAAACCAGCCAAGCAGAGACAGCAAGAATACCGCATGACGAGAACACAGAAGAAGAACCATCTGCAAATCTAACCATTAGAGAACTCCTGTTTGCGGACGACCAAGCACTAATAGCAAAACAAGACCACATGAATAGTCTAAACGAAATATGTAGGGAATATAACATGAAAATTAGCACAAGCAAAACAGTGGTAATGACTATAACTAAAGAAGAACAAACAGCAACAATTCACCTAAACGAACATCCCTTGAAACAAGTAAAGAGTTTCAAGTACCTAGGAAGTATAATATCATCAAATGGCAGATCAGAAGACGAGATCGAAAATAGGTGCAATAAGGCAAATCAACTCATTGGACAAATGGCACTAATACTAAAGAACAAACATGTATCAATAACTACTAAGAAAGCACTTTACAACACAATCTTCCTACCAACTCTGTGCTACCAATGCCAAACCTGGACAATGACAGAAAAAGAGAAAAGAAAAATCACAACAACAGAAATGAGGTTCCTGAGAAGAATACTCAACGTATCAAGAAGAGATAAGATCAGAAATGAAGAAATCAGGACTAAAGTGAGGGTTAAAGCAGCACTAGATTTTATTAGAAAGCAGCAAGTCAAATGGTTTGGCCATGCAAGTAGGTTACCAGTCAACAGCATGCCACAACAAGCAATGATGTACAGACCAGATGGAAACAGAGGAAGAGGCCGACCACGTAAACGTTGGACCGAGGGAATAGCAGAATCCATGGGAATGTCGATATACGAAGCCCATAACCGGGCACTCTCACGAAGTTTATACTTCACCTCGACACCGCAAGGTACAAGAGGAACATGATGAGATGAGATGAGAAGAGATGAGATACACCTTCACAAAAATGTGAATATCTTCACTTTGAATTGACATAAAGGCATCAATGAGGTACCATTAGATTTGGTTTTTCAAGGCCAATCTATCTGTGGTGGTCTCATTAGTAAATAATTTGAATAAAATGATCGAACCTGCTACTACTTCCTACACAAAACCGCCATTTGAATAATGGCTACTGCCTACACAAAACCTAGCCAGCACCATCGTGTCATGACCAAAAATTAAAACGGAAGTAATGTACGGAGTCATTCCGCCATGATTCACAGTGTCTCCCAGTTCGCTAGTTCAGACCATGCAATCTTTCAACGTCATTCATTCATTCAAATCTCACGTGACAATAACATACGTCATCCTGGGTTTTCCAGGAAAGGTTTGCCTAATATTCCGTGTACAGCGATTGGTTGAAATCATCGTGACCTTTTATATAAATAAGAATATATTTAATACTTACCGTAATTAATTTTT
The DNA here is from genome assembly GCA_014155875.1 of Cepaea nemoralis. Lineage (NCBI taxonomy): Eukaryota > Metazoa > Mollusca > Gastropoda > Stylommatophora > Helicidae > Cepaea > Cepaea nemoralis. Next base: position 110,514 of record JACEFZ010013776.1, read on the forward strand.
TTGGGTGTTCTTAATCGAATTAAATCAATTATAGATGTATTTTTGAATTCAGAATACAATTTTAAATATATCTGGAAAGTTTCATCACACTTAATAGCTTTATTTGTGGATGCAAACAACATTTTCTGCGATGATGTGTTTTTGTTCTTTGCGCATATTGATCGGACGTGCATGTGCACTTTGTAACACTATTCTGGCATTCTTAATCGAATTAAATTAATTATAGATGTATTTTTTAAATTCTGCATACAATTTTAAATATATCTGGAAAGTTTCATCGCACTTAATAGCTTTAACTGTGGATGAAAAAGAACATTTTCTGCGAAGCGTGCCTTCGTGAATGGAGAAACGCATGGCCATGTGCAACTGCGCATATCGATCGGAATGGCATGTGCACTTTCACTTTTCAACACTCAAAATGTGCAATTTGACCTATTAAAGTTAAAGAGAACACAAGTTTAAAGATTATTAATAATTTATTTGTATACTTGTACTAACAAACTATGCATGGAAGATACTTATAATATAGTAACATATAAAGGCAGGAAATCAGACCCCTTCCAAATAACATCTGGCTTGAAACAGGGTGATGCACTATCGCCGCTACTCTTCAATCTGGCTCTAGAGAAAGTTGTAAGGAAGGTAAAGGAGGAATGTGATATTGGAGGAACATCCAAGCTGCTTGGTTATGCAGATGAATATAGATATTATAGGGCAAAGTGAACAAAAGACATTAGAAATATTGACTCACTTAAAGGAAAAAGCCCAACAGATGGGGCTGGTTATCAACCAAGATAAGACAGAATATATGGTAATTTCAAGAGACGGAATGGCTAAAAACTCTGGCCACATACAAATAGATAATATGACCATTAAAAGAACGGAAACATACAAATACCTGGGTACAATCTTCAACTGCTCCAACATCATAAGGGAAGAAATACAAACTAGAATCAACTCTGGAAATAAGATATACTATGCACTACAACATCTACTAAAATCAAAGGCGCTATCTCGTAACACCAAAATCACAATATACAAAACACTGATCAGACCAGTTGTGCTGTATGGCTCTGAAACCTGGAGTACAACGAAAGGAGACGAAGCCTTGTTACAAACCTTTGAGAACAAAATTTTAAGACGCATCTTTGGACCCATTAGGGATACACAAAGTGGAGAGTGGAAAAGAAGAAGTAACAAAGACATTTATGATTTGTTTAAGTCCCCGCTAATCACTGGTATCATGAAGGCTAATAGACTACAATGGCTGGGGCATATAGAAAGAATGGAAGATAATAGGGAAACAAAACTCGCTTACACTCAGGAAATAAATGACCGTAGACCCCGAGGTAGACCAAGAAGGCGGTGGAGAGATAATATACATACAGACCTACAAGCACTTGGAATCAACGACTGGCAAGAGAAGGTCCACCAGAGAGACGAATGGAGACAGATTGTATTTGCAGCAAAGAACCTCAATGGCTCGGAATGCTGAAGAAGAAGAAGATACTTGTACTAGTTTTTAATCAATTAACATGACGGAACATATTTTTGAAGTCAGCTTTCATAATCCGCCTATGACCCGTTTGGTTGAGGCAACCTCGCACACGGAGAAAAATGGAAATGGCATGCTGAACTGTAACTAATTTTATTTTCTGGCGCTTTCAATAGAAAACCATCAATTGTAGATGAACCTTCGAATTCTGCATCAAATTTTTCAGAAATTTGGAAAGTTTAATCGCTAAATGTGCTTTATTTGTGGTTGAAAAACGGGCGACGATGTTACGATCATGACGAGTGCCTTTGTGAATGGGAAACCCAAAACAGGGGCTTGACTATATCATTAATCTTTGTGGAACAATCACTGTGTCCTCGCTAGCGTAGTCACAAGCATTCCGCCTGTCACGTGGGAGACCGGGGTTCTATTTCCGGCTGGGTACTTTTTTTTCCACAAAATTATTAGGTGATATAATAGAAACTATTAAACATTACGAACTAAAATATTATATAGAACTAAGAAACTGGAAGTTTGTGAATAAAGTGTTTTCTATGGATCTGTGCAAGCTGCCGACTGCTGGGGAGTGCATGCCACAGAGGCAGCGGAATGATCGCGTATCAGAATCGATGGATACAATAGATGTCTTTGTTTAATGTACATTTTAATTGCCATATAAAATATTGCCCCTGAATCAGAATAGTTTCATCGCTAAACTTGCTCAAATTGTGGTTGAAAAACAGATTTTCTGCAAAAATCATTTTTGAAATGCACATTAAACAAAGACATCTGTTGGATTCATCGATTCCGATACGTGATCAATCCGTTGCCTCTGTGGGATACGCTCCCGGCAGTCGGCAGCTTGCAGAGATCCATAGAGCACACTTTATTCACAACCTTCCAGTTTCTTAGTGCTATATAATATTTTAGTTCGTAATGTTTAATAGTTTCTATTATATCACCTAATAATTTTGTGAAAAATTTTTTTTAAAAAAAATAGGCCCAGCTGGGAAGAGAACCCCGGTCTCCCGCATGACAGGCGGACTGCTTGCGACTTACGCTAACGAGTACACGTTTGATCTGCTAAGAAATTTATATAGTCAAGCCGCCGTTTTGGGTTACATGATCGTAATATTTTCGCCCGTTTTTTAACCACAATTAAAGCAAGTTTAGCGATGAAACTTTCCAACGTCTGTAAAATTGAATACAGAATTCGAAGATCCATCTACAACTGGTGGTTTTCTATTGAAAGCGTCAGAAAAACATTATTTACGGTTCAGCTTGCCGTTTTCAGTTTTCTCCGCGCGCGAGGTTGGTCTCAACCAACACGGGTCATAGACGGATTATGAAAACTGACTTCAAAAATATGTTCCGTCATGTTAATTGATTAAAAGATAGTACACGTATATAAATAAATTATTAATAATCTTTAAACTTGTGTTCTCTTTAACTTTAGTAGGTCAAATTGCACATTTCGAGTGTTGAAAAGTGAAAGCGTAACATGTCATTGCGATCGATACGCGCATGCGCAGTTGCCATGCGTTTCCCCATTCACAAAGGCACGCTTCGCAGAAAATGTTTTTCATCCACATCGAAAGCAATTAGCACAATGAAACTTTCCAGATATATTTAAAATTGTAGGCAAAGTTCAAAAATATATATATAATTGAAGAAATTCAAACTACAGCGCCATAATAGTGTTACAAAGTGCACATGCCAATCAGAACAATATGCACAAAGAACCAAATTCAAACTACAGCATCAAAAAAAAATTAATTATGGTAAGTATGAAATATATTCTTATTTATATAAAAGGTCACGATGATTTCAACCAATCGCTGTGCACGGAATATTGGGCATACCTTTCCTGGAAAACCCCGGATGACTGTGTTATTGTCACGTGAGATGTGAATGAATGAATGACATCAAAAGAATGCATGGTATGAACTAGCGTGAACTGGGAGACCCGGTGAATCATGGCTATATGATTCCGTACATGATTTCTGTTTTCATTTCCGGTCGCGGCAGGATGGAACTCGCTAATAATAATTTATTTGTATACTTGTACTATTTTTTAATCATTTAACATGACGGAACATATTTTTGAAGTCAGTTTTCATATGACCGTTTGAGACAATCTCGCACGCACAGACCGCTGGTGGAGGTAATCGGACACACTGGAGAGCGGTATCGGGTGAAGTTCATGAGAAATCGCAACTCGTCTCACCTTCACAAAAATGTTAATATCTTCACTTAGAAGTGACACACACGCATCATTGAGGTACCACCATTAGATTTTGATTTTCAAGGCCTATCTATCTAGTCTACTGTGGTGGTCTCATGAGTAAATACTCAAATTTAACATCGCGATCCGATGGTTCATAAACTTTACAAAACCGCTTTTATTTGAATGTAATGTTCATAATATGTAATAATAAAACAGATAATATTAATAAAATATAACGTCATCTTACTTTCTTTGAGCCTCCTTTGACATACAGCACACCACACTCGTCTTCGTGCTTTTTAAGAATAAAGTGAAACTCTTCGAAACTTGAAAAGAACGCTCCTTTTTCTATGGCCATCTTCCAAGTAAACGTCGAACTCAGTATTATTCGCAGCGCGCGAAGTAAACATCACGTGACCAGCCGCATCTGCGAATAATCATGTGACCAGCTGTTTGTGAATAATATCTCGTATTATTCACAGATGTTTATAAATAATCTCTCGTATTATTTACAGACGTTTGTGAATAATCTCCCGTATTATTCACAGGCGTTTATGAATAATCATTTCGAAACGCTTCGAAACTTGAAAGGAACGCTCTTTTTTCTATGGCCATTTTCGAAGTAAACCATCCATCCATCATGTGCCATGCCGGTAAGCGTGGGCCGTCATGTTCGGCCATCTCACTCGATCACCAGAGTCATGGATCAGCTCCGTGTTTCTGTCTCGACCATGCCACAAGGCCAAGCCATCCAGGTACTTGCTTCTAGGTCTGCCCCTTGGTCTGTTCCCCTCGATCTTACCAGTTGTCACCAAGTTCTCCAAATCATTTCTTCTCCAAGAGTAAGCCATACTCTTCCAAGTAAACCATACTGTCATTTACTGCCAATATAGTACCTTGTGGTGTATGGCAGAGGGGTCTTTGAGTCTGAGGAATTAAGGCCGCCTGGCTAGTGCAGTCTCCGCGAACTGCAGGTTAGGATTTTCTTTTTGCCCCTGACAGAAAAAAATCCCACACCTTACCGATGGTGTTATTTGGAGATATGGTGGTATTAGTCTTTCCTCTTGAGCCTAAGTCGGCGCATAGGGCAGAAGTCCTGTCTCTCCATGCTTGGCGGTTCGCTGCTACCTGTTGTAGATCCTGGATGTTCACTTGGCCGTTGAATGAGCCTTCTCTGATGATGGTTCTACGCAGGGTCTCTCTTGGTCTTCCCCGTTTTCTTTTCCCTACCGGTGACCATATGAGGGCTTGGTAGGGGAGTCTTGTCTTGTCCATTCTGAGTACATGGCCGATGTAGTTCCAACGGCGTTTTCTTATAAAATTGGATACAATATCTTGCTTAGTCTCTTGTCTTATTTGCGCATTGGTTTTGAAATCTGTCCACTCGATGTTTAGAATTCTTCTAAGACATTTGTTCTCAAAATTGTCTAATTTATTTATCTAAAGCTACCGTTGATTTCCAACTCTCACATCCATACGTTAGCACTGGAATTGAAGATTTTAAGTTTCGTATGTTGGCTGAGTGGCCGGCTTCGTGGCTTAGAGGTTAGCAACTTTTCTCCGTAATCTCGTATAGGCCTACTCTCGTCGGTAACATGATGACGGTGAGAATCAGCAGTGGTTCGAATCGCATCGGTAACTTACGGGGTATGTGAGCCGGCCGCTCAGAAAGCAATGGCAAACTACTGAGCGTAATCTTGCCAAGAAATCAACATACAGCTGAAAGATGCTGGTGTTGACAGCGATGTCCTGTAAAGGATATGGAAAAAAAAATGTTGGCTGAGTCACTTTGACTTCCAGATGTTTAACAGTTTATTGAAGGCACCAGATGCCAGTGAGATTCTAGATAATATTTCTGGTGTTGAGTCCCCTGTAGATGTCATTTTGCTTACTAGGTATTTGAAGCTGTTGACTTTTTCAAGAACATGGTTGCTTAATTTGGTGTCGTCTGAACTGTTGGTAAGATCAATAGTTTTTGTTTTTGTGGTGTTAATTTGGAGACCAATTTGTCCTGAAACATTTTGGAGATGGTTTATTTTCTCTTGGGCATCTAGGTGTGTTGAACTCAAAAGCACTATGTCGTCGGCAAAGTCCAGATCTTCTAGAATTTTGTCAACCCAATGGATACCCCTATTTGTGCATTTGCGCATGACCCAATCGATAGCTATTCCAAAGAGCATCGGTGACAAGACACAACCCTGTTTCACTCCCGTTTCCACTGAGAACCAGTCAGAGTTGCCTGATTCTGTTCTCACGCAGCAACGTGTCTCCTTATAGAAAGATTTTATGATGTTGGTATATTTGGTAGGAAAACCTTAGATGTTAAGTAGATTCCAAAGTGAAGGGCGGTGGATACTGTCGAAGGCTTTTTGAAAGTCGACAAAGTTGGTGATTAATTTCGACTGGAATTCTACAGTCTTCAATGATTCTTCTTCTTCTTTTTCTGCGTTCATCCGTTTTTGTTTTTTTTTTCGGACGTGATTGCGTTGTGCCTGTTTACAGTAGAGCTGCGTTCTTGCGCCGTTAGGCTGACACATCCGACTTCTGCGGTCATTTATTGACAGGGTTAACCTTCCCAAAGCA
>JACEFZ010013777.1:0-12986 GCA_014155875.1 Cepaea nemoralis
CGGGGGTGTGTGTGTGTGTGTGTGTGTGTGTGTGTGTGTGTGTGTGTGTGTGTGTGTGTGTGTGTGTGTGTGTGTGTTTAGTGTGTATGTGTATGCTATCGACAGTCCATTATCGCTTCCGTGTTTTTGGATACTCCATTGTATCGGAAACGGGGATCCCCGAAACATTTTATTTCTTACGGCGAATATCCGGTAGGAACACAGCTTCAGTCAATGACTGTATATGTCCCGTACGCATAGCCACGAAGTCATTCTTGTGTATTGTGTGTAGCATGCTGCACAGAACACCTTCCACAACATGTATATACGAAACAATTGTTTACCTATTTGTAACAAAACACTGTTAATACAACAACTAACATACAACATATAAAAGCTGTGGCCACCGATATATCAAGACAACTGGACATCTCCAACACTGGCTGCTCTTCCGTCTGTGTTAACTTCGCCTAGATAAACACATAACTGTGGTGATTATGTTTTTAAAAAAACATCCAGTTGATTTCATAAACATGCATAGGACCAATCACGAAAAAGTTCAACTGTTGTGAAACTACCTTCTCATAAAATTGGACCACTTGTAGATAGTATTCCTTGTGTTTAACTTAATGTAGACACTCGAGCTCATGGTTTTGGGGGTAGGAAATTTTGTATCGTGATTATTTGTAGTCATTAGCCGACTTTTGTATCAGAAATGTCTCTCTTAACATTCTACCACATGTCAGCTGACGGATTACCATTCATTCATTCATTCATTCATTCATTCATTCATTCATTCATTCAGTAGCATGTCCTTTGCAGAACCTCGCTCCATAACAAACTTCCGGAAAACATCTCGATCATAAGCAAGATGTTCCGTGTCCGATACACCCATCTGGAGATCATCCGCCGCATCCTGCACCCATCCTCTCTTTGGTCTTCCTCTCTTCCCAGGCATATACCCCTCCATTATTGTTCTCTCCAAACTTTCGTGACGTTTCAATTGACCAAAATATTTAAATTTTCTTTGTTCTATTTCTTTAATAGCCAACCTTCTTTCAATATTCAGCTCTTGAAGTATGGATGCATTTGTTCTTTTCTTTACCCAAGATATTCTTAGAGCTAGTCTATAACATTTATATTCAAAGGCATTTATGCGCTGTTCAGCTTGTTTAGTAAGTGTCCAGGTCTCACAGGCGTATGTTGCAATGGGAAAGATGCATGCTTGTAAACATCTAATTTTTGTAGTTCTGTCTGACGGATTACCAGAAGTGACTTATAATATGTACCATGGCCTTTACGGATTCTGAGCGTCATGGTATTTCGATCTCCAGTTTAGTGGCAGCCATAGTCGCAGACCTGCACACAGGCGGCTCAGGCCATACGGTCGTCTTCTACTGACCGGAGCAGCAGTGGGATTCGGCAGCCCCCTGAGCGACTGAGCAGCCCTCTATAGGAACATACTGCTCACCTCCATAGCATGAGGAAGGGGATAGAAAAGGTGCCCTAAACATTGTCTGCTCCATCACTACCTAACCAGCTAGCCGCGGTTGGTGGTACTCTAAACTGCGGTCGACATACAAACAAAGAAAAAACAGGTAAAGCTAAAAGAGCAAACCATATTCCCATAACAGGCGGCCAGAGGAAACGCTTTAAAGACACACAGAAAATCTCACTGAATGCTTTTGGAATTCATCATGACACCTGGGAGACTGCAGCCAGAGACCGAAATGCATGGCGTGCATCATTACGAAAGGGTGCAGTCACGTGTGAGGCAATCAGGACTGCAAGAGCTGTGAAGAAAAGGCAGGACAGAAAAACCGCTGCAGGAAATCCTACTCCAGAAACGTCAAGCATTCTTTGTCCACATTGTCAAAGAACATTTCGAGCCAAACTAGGCCTTATCAGCCATCTTAGAACTCACGGCTCCATACTTTCAACCAATGGTCATCATCATTCTTGATGGACAAACAACAACATTGACTACACAAAGGCTTTCGATGGAGTAAGACATGTCAATATGGTAGATATGCTTGCAGATTTACAAACTGAAGGGAAAGACATTAGACATATTAAAAACATATATTGGAAAAAACAAGCTGCCATAAGGATTGATAATAAAGTGGAACAATATCAGCCTATTAAGACAGGTGTGAGACAATGATGTGTAATGTCTCCAGATCTTTTTTCCAAATACAGTGAAAATATTTTCAGAAATGTAGAAGACATAAATCAGCATTGGAGGACGAAACATAAATAACATTAGATATGCAGATAATACAGTATGCAGACAATGAGGAGGATCTGCAACAATTAGTAGATGCGGTTGTTGCACACAATGAACAAGTAGGGTCAGAATTAAATTGTAAAAAGACACAGATTATGGTCGTCACTAGGAAGAAAGAAATACCGCAACGTTATATACAAGTAAATGGGAATATTCTTCAACAAGTGAATCGGTACAATTATCTTGGAACGGTCATAACATCTGATGGGAGATGCCTTGAAGAGATTAGAACAAGAATCGCCATGGCGAAAGTAGCCTTAGCAAGATGAAAAACATAATGATCAATGAAAAGATGTCAATTGAAACAAGAAAAAGAGTTTTGAGGTGTTACATAGAGCCTACAATTTTGTATGGGTGTTAAGCTTTTACATTGTGCAGTGAAGCTGAAAAACATCTGATGGCTGTGGAAATGTGGTTTCTGAGGAGAATGCAAAGAATACCATGGACAGACAGAAAAATCAACGGCCAGGTGCTACAAGAAACAAATGAAAATCGCAAATTTATTAGAGATTGATTGATTGATTGATTGATTTAGGAACCGACATCACAGCATTCGGGGCATTCCCATAAGCGCTCCGTCCCCATCCCCAGCAGCCAGCGAAGAGTTCCAACACTAATAGTACCAGTAGCAATCTGATTATGTGTCCGTCTCGCCTTTCCTCTGAGCGTCGATCGTCGGCCAGATCCCCTCGTCACCCCTCGCTGTCGCATTCTTGCCAGACCATGGTGATCCATTTGCTCTTCCGAGGTGTACACGTGCTCCCACAAGGCCGCAACCACGTCTGCCTTATCATGCATCAATACTCCACCAAGTTTTGCAGAGCCAGCCAGTCTGTCCGCCTGTTCATTCCCCAGCACACCAGCATGCCCCGGAGAAAAGATCCAGACGATGCTTGTTACCCGTGACTTCCGAAGCGAAGCAAGCCACTCTGCACGAAGCTTGCCTGTCCTCACCCTACTCAGCATGCTTTCTGAGTCAGTTACAATCACGATGTGTGTGTGTGTGTATCGTATTCTCCATCCAGCGGAAAGCTGCACTGACCGCGTCCACCTCCATTCTTAAGCTAGATGTTGTGGTATCATATGCCAGGCTCTCCTGCACCAAACGTCGACCATTACCTTTTACTAAGAACCCCCAGGCACTTCTCCTGCCTCTCAGCACCGAACCATCTGTGTATATAATCACATCACCCGGGCGAGCATTATCCTGAATTAGTTGCTGGATGTCCACTTCCGTGGCCCCTGCTGGCCATTCCCTGCACTCCCGGCTCAATGTGATTATAACTCTGCACAAGTCTGACTGTTCCGCTGGCACTCTGACCCACTCTTCTCCTCGCCTAATGTTCTCCAAGATGCACACCTGTCTGATCGTATTCTCCGCTTGAGCCATCCATGATTTCCCTCTTATCAGTCGCTGACCCTTCACTGCGTCCAGCGCCTCGTGCAACGGGTGATCTGTGTCAGCAACTACTCTGAGACAAGCCTTCGCCTGCATCACCTTGAGCCTACCAGCAACAGTCGGAAAACCAAGGATGTAATGCATACACACTACTGGGGTGTCTCTGGTGCATCCCAGAATGACCCGCATAGCTTCGTTCTGTATGCGCTCTAATTTCACCAACTGACTCTTTGAGACAGTGAGCAGTCCTAGTCCATAATCAATCACTGAGAGGATCAAGCTCTGTGTCCATTGCAGCCATAGTTTTAAGTGCATTGATTCCCTTTTGAGATCGTGTCACAACCGTCTCCACATGGTCCTTGAAGGACAGGCTCCGGTCAAACGTGATTCCCAGATACTTCAGTTTGTTCTCTCTGTTGACGCTTCTACCATCTATCGTGAGGCTTGGGACATCAGTTCTCACAATCCTGTTGTCATGAGAGCACCAGAAAACAGCTGCCTTTTCCGGGTGGATGACAGCACTCGTTTCAGTGCAACAGTCAATCACTTTGTCTACTGTCGCCTGTAGCTCCTGGGGTGTTTGCTCCCTATCTCTCCCTTGCCTATAGGCAAGAATATCATCTGCAAATGTTAGTATCCTTCCAACCCCTGGTGCTTCTAGGTTTACAATCTTGCTCGTATACACGTTAAAGAGCACAGGTGAGATTGCGGATCCCTGTGGCAGTCCCGGGGTTAAAATATGTGGCTCTGAGGTCGATGCACCCAGACGGAGAGCAACCCCTGCCCCTTCCCTAGCAGGCAGGCTCTACAAGGGGGACCGATTATTTCCTGCAATATCCAAACTGAGCTTATGAAATCAATTGATTAGAGAAATTAGACGTAGACAGTCAAAATTTGTTGGGCATGTTATAAGAAGAATGAATTGGAGAACTTGGTGACAACTGGCAAGATCGAAGGTAACAAACCAAGGGAAGACCGAAAAGTAAATACCTGGATGGCTTGACCACATGGCATTGTCGGACAGGAACTCTGAGCTTATCCACGACTCTGATGATAGAGTTAAATGGTGAGTCATGACCACCCACTCTTTCAGGCATGGCACATGATGGATAAATGGATAAACTCTGAGTTGCTGTAAGAAGTCTTATAAATGTTTGTAGGTGTAAATTCTGAATTTCTGGGAGATGTCTTATAAATGTTGGTAGGTATAGACTCTCAGTTGCTGGGGGGAGGGGGGGGGGGGGATGTCTTAAAATATTTTGTAGCTGTTAACTCTCAGTCGCCACCCAGGCTTAAATGCCAACAGATATAAAATTAAGTCTGCTGCCATTCAAAAACCAGATCACCTCATGGCCACAGGCAGACACCAACACATACACAATCTTACGTTGTGTTGTCTGAAACCGGAAATAAGGTAAGTATTTCTTAAATTAAATATGAGAAAATACTGATATGCAATAATACTCATTATGTTATATTTAAAAAAGTATAGTTCTACAGAAAGAACATAAAAATATTAATAAAGTAATAACTATTTATTTCTCTCTCTCTTCTCCTCTCTCTTTCTCTCTATCTTTCTCTCTCCTCTCAACCCCTTTTTCTCCTTCTTTCTCCCTCCCTCTCTTTTCCCCTCTCTATATCGCTCGTGCCCACTCCCTACTTCTCCACCCTACCCCCCTCTCTCTTTCCTTCTATCACTCAATCTCTCTCCCTCCCTCTCTCCCCGTCTCTCACTGCTCACCATTTCTATCTAAAACAAAGTACTAACATACAATAACAACAAATTTGGCATCTTGTTCCGAATACTTCTTAGTTTTTCTACGAGCAGTATGAAGTCCATCCCCTGTGGCGAGCCATTTCTCCGTTAGCCCTTGACCTCGTGGTCATGGTTTCCCAGTCTGCACCACGTGGAGGTGGGGTTGTCTTCGGTAGTCTGCGGGTCATCGGCAGGCTACTAATTTTCCCTTTTCACCCCTCCCGGGAGAGGCTAGCGGATCCCAACCCTGCTGGCTGCAGGGCCAGGCGCAAGCCACACCCTGTAGAGCAAAAAAAATAAAAGAAAAAGAAAAGAAAAAGATATTCCTGAGAAGAATACTCAATGTATCAAGAAGAGATAAGATCAGAAATGAAGAAATTAGGACTAAAGTGGGGGGTTATAGCTGCACTAGATTTTATTAGAAGGCAGCAAGTCAAATGGTTTGGCCATGCAAGTAGGTTACCAACTAACAGTATACCACAATAAGTAATGGTGTACAGACCAAAGGGAAGCAGAGGAAGAGGCCGACCACGTAAACGATAGACGCAAAGAATAACAGAGTCCATGGGAATATCGATACATGAAGCCCATAAGCGGGCACTCTCCCGCTGTTTATACTTCACCTCGATACCGCTAGGTATATGAGGAACATGATGAGATGAGATGAAGGTTCCGAATACACAACCCTATGCATTTTCTCCTCCCAACACGGTTCAACCATCTGCTCTCAGATGCTTTATCATCTTTACCATCTTTACCATTTTACCATCTTCATCATCTTTACAATCTTTATAATCTTTATTATCTTTATCATCTTTATCATCTTTACCATCTTTATCATCTTTACCATCTTTACCATTTTACCATCTTCATAAACTTTACAATCTTTATCATCTTTATCACCGTTATCATCTTTATCATCTTTACCATCTTTATCATCTGTACCATCTTTATCATCTCTACCATCTTTACCATCTTTGACATCTTTATCATCTTTACCATCTTTATCATCGTTATCATATCTTGAACACACATAATTACAAATACATTGACCATAGTTCAATACACAGCAGATTAGGGCCTCACAGTATGATAAATCAGCATTTAACATCAATCAGCATACGACATCTTGTAATTATTATAATGTTGATTGGAATACAACACATGAACGCATTCATGTTTTGAGAAGTTGAACTGCTAGAACTGCAGTAGAACTGTACAAATACAAGTTTTAAATGAAAGAAAGCCAGAAAGGAATTGGTCAGCATTACAAAAATACAATAGCAAGTGATATAATGGACGTTGCGGTTACTGCTTCGTCAGCATGGAAACAACACACATACATTGATACTGCGATATAAAAATGTACAAGAGTTATTATGTTGATGTGTTTGAGTTGTTGTAGTGGGCACTGGAATTACGACTCCTCACGCTCTATTTGATTTGAACTCCTCTCACTCAACAGCAACGTACGTTTTGTATATATTTATATAGTTGTAACGGCTGTATCTGTTTATCGTTTCTGTGTCTCCTTACATAATATTCTGACTTTTCTGGGAATTTCTTCATATTTGGCAAGATTATTTTTGTTCTGTCTTCTTGTTTCCATTAATTGTAAAATTTATTCAGTCATCCATGTCTTACGACCCACATTCTTTAATTTTTGGAATAGATTTTCTGCAGCACAACTGATTGAAATTCTTCATTTCCCATTGATCATCCACATCTTGAAATAGGATTTCTAGATCAGACAATATATCAAATTTGTTGTTTATTTTTATGTTAAAATTATCGTGTATTTCTTTGTCAGTTTTCAATTTGCACAAATCATATTTAGGGTTTCCTGTTGCATACTTGACTTTCTTTAACTTTACCCTCAGTGTGCCTGTAATTAATCTGTGATCACTGTAACGGTCTGCATTGGGGACTGTATTAACGACTGTTAACGCATTTCGAAACCTTCTGCTAATCAGGATGTAATTATCTGGTTTTTAATCCTGCTGTCTGGACTCGCCAATGCCCATAATCTTCTAAGATGCTGTTTAAACCAGATATTACCTACAACTATTACTTGTTCTTTTGCCTATTTTACAAGTCTGTATCCTCTTTCGTTTGGCTCTCCCAAATTATGGCTGCCTACAATGCATCCATCGCCTTGATTTCCCATTTTTACGTTGCAAACACCCATTATAATATTTATATCTGATTTTTAAAAAATTTTGTTTTTGTTTTTACAGTTCTTGAAAGAATTGTTCACACCCATAATAACTGTTCTTGTCTCCCTTGCGACTTAATCTATGATGTGTATCCCTGCGTTAACCATGTCCCATTCTCGATGTCCCTATGTATTGAGCATGTTTATTTATAGTTTACATAACATTATAGAAATCAACAAGTGTTTCCATATTTACAGTGATACGCAGAAATGGATGTACTCAAATCTACAACAACATAATGTTGATGAAATGTACCTGTAGCTGATTAGTTACACATGGGAAACTTCCTCGTCTATGATCGTCGCAGCCGGTTAGAACACTCGATTCCTGATTGGAACAAAGAGTCATCATTTGTTTTGTTTGAGATAAGAGAGTTTGAAACCTAGGGAAATCCACACAACAATGATTGCTCACTATGGAGACAGTTTGAGTCAGAAGAGACTGTGAATGGGTAGAAAGATTTCACAATGGAAGACAACATCATTAAAAAACCGCGGTGCGTGAGACCTTCAAGTGTGGCAAATGACACACCAACACGACACTGTCACTTAACACACATATAAGTCAAGAAATGCGAAAAAAGATAAATCACATTATCACCCCCACTCATCACACCATTGTCCAAGAGACATAGAAGAAGGACAGCGAGGTTATCACGCGGGCAATATCTGTGTTGAGACAGTAACAGTGAGCTGATCCACGACTCTGTTGATCGAGAGAGACGGCGAGACGAGATCGCCCACGCTTACCAGCATGGCACATGCTGATGATGATGAATAGCTGTGTACGCGCTTGTGTGTGAGAGATTGTATGCGTGTGTGTGTGTGTGTGTGTGTGTGTGTGTGTGTGTGTGAGAGAGAATGCGTGTGTGTGCGTATGTGTGAGTGTGTGTGCTATCGACAGTCCATTACTTTCTTTTTTTTTCTTCTTAAGTCGCTTAAAAGTCGACAGGGTAGACTTCATTGCACCGGGTTTAATCCCATATGGCTGGGTCTATTTCCGAAGCGCGGAAAGCGTCGCACAAAGCACGAACTCCGTAGCTCTAGCGACGACCGACAGGAGTCTCCGAAAATTTTCACTCGTCAACTGAAGGACGCGGCTCGGAATCGAACCCACAACCAAGCCAGATCGAACGGCTTGCCACTTCGCCACGGAGACTCCCAAGTCCATTACTGCTGCTGTTTAATGGGGGAAACACAGTATAGGAACCGGGGATTTCCGAAACATTTTATTTCCCGTGGAATGTAAACAATTGGGAATAATTGGTATATTTAGACCCCTCGAACAGAAGAGATACTAAACACAGACACAATGTACATACCTTACAAAGGACTCCATACGCAGGTGAAAACATCCACAATCAGAAACAATAAATAAATTGTGTCTGTGTTTAGTATCTCTTCTTTTCGCAAGAGCTAAATATTCCTAATTTGTTTGCATTTCATATTGTTTTATACTGCTGCAGCCGCTGTTTCTTTTCGTTTGTTCCATATTATTTCCTGTAGAGAATATCTGGTAGAAACACAGCTTCCGCCAATGACTATATTTCCTGAACGCATAGCCACGAAGACATAGTCTTGCGCACAGAACACCTTTGCACAATATGTATAAATGAAACAATTGTATACATATTTGCGACAAAACACTATGAATACAACACAACTAACATACGACATATAAAAGCTGTGGTCACCGATATATCAGGACAACTGGACATCTCCAACATCGGCTCCTCTTCCGTCTGTGTGAACTACGCCTAGATAAATACACAGCCGCCGTAATTACTTAAAAAAAACAATTCCAGCTGATTTCATAAAACATGCAAGGGACCAATTATATCTGACGACAAAGTCATAACAAGAAACATCCACTGTTGTGAAACTACCTTCTCATGAAGTTGGAGCACTTATAGATCAGTGTTACCATTGTTTAACTTAATGTAGGAGCTCGAACGCATAGCCACGAAGACATAGTCTTGCGCACAAAGAGAAAAAATTAATATATTAGGTACGTGCGAAAAAAAATAATTTTTTTCAAAGAGAAAAAAATTAATATATTAGGTATGTGCGAAACGAGATGGACAGGAGCAGGCATCAAGATACATAAAGATTGTACAATTATTTATTCTGGAGGTGAAGATCGACATAGGGGAGTGGCAATAATTTTGGACCGGAAAACATCAACGTCTGTTCAGGGATATTGGGCCGTGTCGGACAGATTTCTACTAGTTAAATTGAGTGGCAGACCTTTTAACATAAATGTTATTCAGGTATATGCCCCAACAGGAGAGTCCAGTGAAGATAGTGTAGAAGAATTTTATAATGACATAGAGTCTGCCTTAAAGAAATGTAAAAATTCAGAAATAAACATCATAATAGGGGACTTCAATGCAAAAGTAGGAAATCAAGGAGATAGATACACAGTAGGAAACTATGGTTTAGGAGAGAGAAATGAAAGAGGATACAGACTCGTAGAGTGGGCAAAAGAACAGAAAATGATTGTAGGAAACACCTGGTTCAAAAAACACCCTAGAAGATTATGGTCATGGAGGATCAGGTAGGATTAGAAAACAGATTGACTACATTCTGATTAGCAGAAGATTTAGAAACGCATTAACAATAGCAAAAACAGTTCCCAGTGCTGATTGTTATAGTGACCACAGATTACTCACAGGAACATTGAGGATAAAGTTGAAGAAAGTCAAGTATATAACAGGAAACACTAAATATGATTTGTGTACATTGAGTAATGACAAGGAAATACAAAACAAATTCAACATAGAAGTACAGAATAGATTTGAAATATTGTCTGATCTAGAGATCCTATTCCAGGATGTGGATGATCAATGGGAAATGTTAAAGAATTCAATCAATGTGGCTGCAGAAAACAACTATTCCAAAATTAAAGAAGGTGGGTCGTAAGAATGGATGACTGAGGAAATTTTACACTTAATGGAAACAAGAAGACTCAACAAAAATAATCCTGCCAAATATGAAGAAATTCACAGACAAGTCAGAGTATTATGTAGGAAGGCAAAAGAATCATGGCTTGAGGAAAAGTGCTTAGAAATTAAAAACAACACAGCAGTCAAAATACCAAATTAGTGCACAAAGAATTCAGGAACTTACTAATAAAAGAACAAGTACATCAACAGGCTGTCTAAAAACTAAAGATGGCAAAATCATAATAGAAAAAGATCAGATTCTACATGTATGGACAGATTAATGTGAAAGACCTGTATAATGATAACAGACAGGAACAGTATGCTATTAGATTTAATAATGAAGGACCAGAAATTTTAAAGATGGAGGTTCAAAATGTTCTTAAGCATATGAAAGCTGGCAAGGCCCCGGTGCAGATAACATCACAACATAAATGATTAAAGCTTTAGAAGAATTTGGACTAGAGCAAGTCACTAGACTGCTGAACACATTATATGATACTGGAAGCAGAGGTAATCAGAGAACGTTTGAGTCGGTTTTGGGCTCAACTTGCTGAATTGTTCTCTGTAACCTGCTTCATCTAACATAAAATGTGCCATAATCTTTGCTTTCAGATAATGGTAATCTTTTCTGAGGTCTTTGGGGATGGTCTCAATGCCTTTAAGAGGCTCCCCTGATAAACTCCTCATCTAAACAATATTCCATTCAGACAGTGGAACCTGGTAATGTTCCATTAAGTCTCAAAATTTTGGGTAAAGGCTGCGATGCAGTCACCCGAGGTATAATTACGTACAATACCTTGATATGTCTTGTACTGGTTTTCTTTCTCCAGTCTCTCAGATTTCTTAGACTCTTTGTTAATGGCAGTCTCAGTATCAAGTTGTTTCATCTTTAACTGTAACTCCAGCTCTTCTCTCTTACTCTGAGCTGCTATTTCTGCCTTCTTAAGTTCAATCTCTAATTCGGCTTGTTTTGTCTTTGCAGACAGTTCTAGTTCTGCCTGTTTTGCTGCTGTTGCCGCCTCTGCTTGTTTTAAGGCTGTTTCTGCCTCTACTTGCTTGGCAGCCCTTTCAGTCTCTGCCTGCTTTAATGCTCTTTCAGCTGCCCTTTCTTCACGCTCATTAGCTTTCTCCTGTACTAGTAGGTATTCCGAGTATTTCTTTTCGCTCCACTTTGTTAACTCATCACCTGTTAACTGTAATTTTAACCCATATCGATGAAATCATTAATGACGACATGATGGAAAATGCAAATGAAATACCAGCCACACAAATTGTTATAAGTGGTTAGTAAAGTAAACAATTTACAATTGTGTTCTATTGACAATACGTGCCTAAATTTGCATCCTAAAGTATATGAAAAGAAAAATATACTCAAGTGCCCTGGATGCGGTGAAGAACTGTTGGAAATCGGGCTAGGAACTGTAGGGTCGCTACTTCGAAACACAAATGACCTCTACGGCAAGGGTTTCAGATGGCACAGAAAACCTGCTTTGTTTTTGGAGGAAATAAATTAGCGTCTATTTGATGTGGTGTGCCTGCTTGTCACTAAGTTTTGATTAGGTTTGTATGGTGTTGAGTGTAATTGTAGGTCGTAATTTTTGTCAGTCAACAAATTTTTTTTTTTTCAACACAAGTCACTTTCTTTCCAAAACCTTTCTGCTTTCCACAACTCAATTCACAAAGACAATCTACATATATCTCAATACTTTACAACATTGATGACACATCACTTACATCAAGATGACATTCAGTAAGGACATAGACATCAAGTTTACAAGATGGCGACAAGGTCACAATGGCGACAAGATAACAATGTCGACAAGGTCAAAACGGTGACAAGTTCAACAATCACAAATGTTTTACACTTTTACAAGATCAAACAATATGTATGCACTGTACGTTTACAACTAGTCTCCATGTTTAAACAATGTAGTAATATATCATAATGAGCCTTCCACGATCACATTTACATGTACTATAAAGTTTGACAAAAATTCTAAGTTCACAAACTCTAGTTTTAAATGTCCATCTCATAAACACGTTCATTTCAAAGCCGGACGAATGCCACCACGTCCACACATGTCAGGGTCTTAATCCTGGCTCGTTAACCTAACACATGTGAGACAGTACAAGTACAACGTGATTTGACTTAAGACTCAACGACACAACGTTCAATGGATTTATTTACAGATCATATACAGTACGATGATCACTACAAGATATACTTGATACTTCAGTACACTTACATACACACTACAGCTCACAGTCTATCTCTCAAGATGTCCAGACACTCGACTTGCAGGCACAGAAACCACACAACAATTCCTTTCTCTCATCATGCGTCCATCCCCAGTCGACGTCCCCCAGAGCTGTCCCCGCCTATTTAAAAACCCCGCCCATGGGGG
>JACEFZ010013778.1:0-2500 GCA_014155875.1 Cepaea nemoralis
AAAAAAAAACTTTCCTGTTAATTTACAAATTATTTACCCCGTGCCTCTGTAAATTCTCTGTCTTTACTAATATTACACATTGCACCCCTCTCGGGATTCTCCGTGGTGAAGTGGTCAAGCCGTCTGACTCGGGCTCCGAAGGTTGTATGTTCGTTTCCGGGCCGCGTCCTTCATTTCACGAGTGCATTTTTTTCGGAGACTCCCGAGGGTCGTCGCTGGAGCTACGGAGTTCGTGCTTTGTGCGACGCTTTCCGCGCTGCGGAAAGAAACTGAGCCATATGGGATAAACACCCGGTGCAATGCAGCCGACCCTGTCGATTTTAAGCTAATTCTTTCATTGCACCCACTCTCATACGAATCCGGATACGCCTTTGTGTGTCAACAGAATTGACATGTCTTACATTACCGTAAAAATAACTTCGTTAGCGAGAAATTACTAGTTGTTTAGCAAAAGATCAAAGGAATGTCGCCGCTTTCAATGATTTAAGTTGTTTTTGGACCTTTCAAAGACATATTCCTTGGGTGGGGGTAAATAATGGCTGGAAAAATTTCATAACGATGCAACAGACAGTTTTCAAAATAATTGATCGTGAATGAAGGCAACCAAATGTGGACATACTGTTTTTTTTATAGAAAATATATAGACTTAATGTTACATTGTAGTTAAAGAATGATGAAACATTTTCTCTAAAACTAGAATTGTTCGAATTTAAACAAAACTAACATTTTCACTAAGTATTAGTATATCTACTTGGTTATTTGCTGTGTTAAATGTTCTTACCTTGTATTGCTTGCATACATGTTCTGTAGAATTGTGGTAACGGGACTTAATAATGTGGTGGTTTGTTATCTATTTCATTACGTCGGTGTATTCTAATTGCAATGTAGAATAATGCTAGTGAGTGTTGGTCTGGATGATTGATGATGTGTCATACATGGTTGATTCTTAATGCTTGTATTTTGTTGTGCAAGTCTTGTAGTGCTAGTCCTCCGTGTTTCCTATATTGTATTAAAGTTTTGTGTTGTATACTGTGAATTGTGTTGTTGGAAATAAAATATATGGAGTGTTTGTTTATGTGTGTATCGTCTCTTATGAGGTATTTAAGACTGTAGCTAAATACATTATCCTAGGAATGACGAAGATGTTTACAACTGTGCTTCTTCCAAAAATGGTTGCCTTGTAGGTTTACCTATTTAGTATGTTTATAATTTGTTTTGTCAGCGAATGCCATGTTTCTGTGTGTATTTTTCTGGGATCGAATGGAAATGTAATTCCATATATTTTCATTATTTCTGTGGCTGTTTAATCTGGATGGAAATCCGCTTTATCTTTCCACTTTTCCAGAGGCATTATTTTAGACTTCGGTATGTTTATTTTGGCCCCACTTCTTTCACAAACTAAGTGTCTGAAGGTAGTGAAGCATATTCGTCATGGATGTGTTGGTCGTAGGGAAGAAAGCGGTGTCATCTTCATAAACAATTAATTTCCGCTCCCAAGACCCTTATATACCCGTATAAATGTACCTTTAGTGATGGTGTCCTGTCTAATTGCTTCTAACTGTGGTTCTAGTGTGAGTACATACAGGATTGGTGATAGTGGACACCTTTGTCTGACAGATCTTGTGATCCTTAAACAGGCAGTTAGTGAATGATTCACCAGTACCTTACTTTCAGGACTTTTATACAAGATTTGTATCCACTGTCTATAGTATTGTCCTATGTTGCAGTGTGATAGTGTTTTGTGTAAGTATGAGTGTGACAACGGCCTTCTCCTGGTCTAGCGATAAGAGGGAGGATTAACAATCTGTCTGGTGTGTGTATGTGATGAAATCTCTAATGAAGTGTGTATGTTGGTATATGTTTCTGTGCTGAATACTGCACTGTTGGTCTGGGTTTATGAGTGATGGCATAAATGTTTTTAATTTGTTTGCAAGTGATTTTGAATGTTGTAGTCTGTGTTTAATAATGAGATGGGTCTATAGTTTCTCAGGTATGTCTTGTCTGTGTTGTCTTTAGATATGAGTGTTATGTAGGACATGATGCAAGTGTTGGGAAGTTCTTGTTTGTGAAAAGCTTCTCGGTAGACGTTTAGAAGGAAATTGCCTAGGATAGGAGAGAAGTGTTGGTAGAATTCTACAGTGAGTCCATATGGTCCTGGTGTTTTGTCTTTTTGCATTTGATTGAGTGCATGTGTTATACCTACTAATGTAAGCTCTGTGTCTAGTATGTCTTTTTCTTTGTGTATTGTAAGAACCTATTTTGTGTTTGTGTCTTGGCTGGTTCTGCTATATATAGGTCAGTGTAGTATTGTTGGAATGTTTCTAATATATGTGTTGCCTCTTTTTGTGTGTTTCCTTGCATGTCTATTATTGTTCGTATTTGTCTGTTGAGTTGTATATTTTGTTGTATTGCCAGGTGTTGTTTGCTGGGAGTTTCTTGTGACGTGGTGGTGAGTTTAGTTCTAAGGAGTGCATCACATAATTTGTGTTGCTGGAGTTGT
>JACEFZ010013778.1:7500-12549 GCA_014155875.1 Cepaea nemoralis
TAAACACATGAGTATGTGACGTTAAACACATGAACATGTGGCTTTAAACACTCGAGAATGTGCATTTGAAAAGAAGTGACAATCGAACTATCACTGGGAGAAATAACAGCTGTGATCTTATTTACAAGAATAAGGATGACCTCCATGTGGGGCTGCGATGAATGACAGGGCTGTCTGGGACCAGGATCCGAGACAGGAGAATGAATGATGGGATAAGATGCAGGGTTAGCCGACAGTAAATTACGGCCTGCAAATATCGGTTAATGACGTGCTCACGGGACAGACTGACGGCGACAAGCAAACATGGCGACTGTTAATTGTTTCTAGCGTGGCTTTTATACTTCTACTAGCGTGTCTTTTATATGTCTTCTAACCTGTCTTTTATACTTCGTTGAACGTGACTTTATTATATCTCTTATGGTGGCTCGTATACATATTCTAGCATGTTTTTTATACATTTTCTACACCCGCAGAAGTCGGATGTGTCGGCCTAACTGCGCAAGAATGCAGCTCTGCTGTAAATAGGTACAACCCAATCACGTCCGAAAAAACTCTTTGGATGAACGCAGCAGAAGAAGAAGAAGAAGAATATATATTCCACCATTACTTTTCCACATCTTCTAACATGGCTTTTCTAAATCTCCTAACATGGCTTTTCTACATCTCCTAACATGGCTTTTCTACATCTCCTAACATGGCTATTCTACATCTCCTAACATGGCTTTTCTACATCTCCTAACATGGCTTTTCTACATCCTCACATTCTTTTTCTACATCGTCTAAAGTGGCTATTCTACATCTTCAATCATGGCGTTTCTACGTATTCTAAATCGACTTTTCTATATATTCTGAACATAGATTTTCTATATCTTCTAACGTGCTTTTCTGAATCTTCTGACATGGCTTTTCTAGTTCCTTTCATCCATCCCACCCTGAAATTTTCAAAGCCTTTCTTTTGAAACAGAGCGACTTTGAGTTGTCGATTGTTATCACATTTATAATAAACTTTGTTTAATGTTTGTATCTTTAAGTTTGGACTAGATGCCAGTCAGTGTAGTTTATTACCTTCTGATCTCACTTTTACATTTTTATGTTTGTATCTTTAAGTTTGGACTAGATGCCAGTCAGTGTAGTTTATTACCTTCTGATCTCACTTTTACATGTTTAATGTTTGTATCTTTAAGTTTGGACTAGATGCCAGTCAGTGTAGTTTATTACCTTCTGATCTCACTTGTACATGTTTATGTTTGTATCTTTAAGTTTGGACTAGATGCCAGTCAGTGTAGTTTATTACCTTCTGATCTCACTTTTACATGTTTAATGTTTGTATCTTTAAGTTTGGACTAGATGCCAGTCAGTGTAGTTTATTACCTTCTGATCTCACTTTTACATGTTTATGTTTGTATCTTTAAGTTTGGACTATATGCCAGTCAGTGTAGTTTATTACCTTCTGATCTCACTTTTACATGTTTATGTTTGTATCTTTAAGTTTGGACTAGATGCCAGTCAGTGTAGTTTATTACCTTCTGATCTCACTTTTACATGTTTATGTTTGTATCTTTAAGTTTGAACTAGATGCCAGTCAGTGTATTTATTACTTTCTGATCTCACATTTACATGTTTAATGTTTGTATCTTTAAGTTTGGACTAGTTGCCAGTCAGTGTAGTTTATTACCTTCTGATCTCACTTTTACATGTTTATGTTTGTATCTTTAAGTTTGGACTATATGCCAGTCAGTGTAGTTTATTACCTTCTGATCTCACTTTTACATGTTTATGTTTGTATCTTTAAGTTTGGACTAGATGTCAGTCAGTGTAGTTTATTACCTTCTGATCTCACTTTTACATGTTTATGTTTGTATCTTTAAGTTTGGACTAGATGCCAGTCAGTGTAGTTTATTACCTTCTGATCTCACTTTTACATGTTTATGTTTGTATCTTTAAGTTTGGACTAGATGCCAGTCAGTGTAGTTTATTACCTTCTGATCTCACTTTTACATGTTTATGTTTGTATCTTTAAGTTTGGACTATATGCCAGTCAGTGTAGTTTATTACCTTCTGATCTCACTTTTACATGTTTATGTTTGTATCTTTAAGTTTGGACTAGATGCCAGTCAGTGTAGTTTATTACCTTCTGATCTCACTTTTACATGTTATGTTTGTATCTTTAAGTTTGGACTAGATGCCAGTCAGTGTAGTTTATTACCTTCTGATCTCACTTTTACATGTTTATGTTTGTATCTTTAAGTTTGGACTAGATGCCAGTCAGTGTAGTTTATTACCTTCTGATCTCACTTTTACATGTTTATGTTTGTATCTTTAAGTTTGGACTAGATGCCAGTCAGTGTAGTTTATTACCTTCTGATCTCACTTTTTCATGTTTAATGTTTGTATCTTTAAGTTTGGACTAGATGCCAGTCAGTGTAGTTTATTACCTTCTGATCTCACTTTTACATGTTTCTGTTTGTATCTTTAAGTTTGGACTAGATGCCAGTCAGTGTAGTTTATTACCTTCTGATCTCAATTTTACATGTTTCTGTTTGTATCTTTAAGTTTGGACTAGATGCCAGTCAGTGTAGTTTATTACCTTCTGATCTCACTTTTACATGTTTAATGTTTGTATCTGTAAGTTTGGACTAGATGCCAGTCAGTGTAGTTTATTACCTTCTGATCTCACTTCTACATGTTTATGTTTGTATCTTTAAGTTTGGACTAGATGCCAGTCAGTGTAGTTTATTACCTTCTGATCTCACATTTACATGTTTAATGTTTGTATCTTTAAGTTTGGACTAGATGCCAGTCAGTGTAGTTTATTACCTTCTGATCTCACATTTACATGTTTAATGTTTGTATCTTTAAGTTTGGACTAGATGCCAGTCAGTCTAGTTTATTACCTTCTGATCTCACTTTTACATGTTTATGTTTGTATCTTTAAGTTTGGACTAGATGCCAGTCAGTGGAAATGAGCAGACTGACAGGCTTGTCAGTACGGCTACTGTGGAGGGCGGAAGAGCCACGGACAAGGCTGATATACTGAATGCTCTACAAGAAGTAAACCGTTTCGAGTACCAAGTGAT
Source organism: Cepaea nemoralis (assembly GCA_014155875.1). NCBI lineage: Eukaryota > Metazoa > Mollusca > Gastropoda > Stylommatophora > Helicidae > Cepaea > Cepaea nemoralis. Next base: position 10,578 of record JACEFZ010013778.1, read on the forward strand.
GACTGTGAATCTACATCCATGGTTAGACTGCGAGAACAGCAATTTAAAATAGGTGTGGCCAAACAAGAACAATACGCGGGAAGCCAAAGAAGTTTAATCAACCAACACAGAAATGGTGTCGTTAGACGCTACACTCTGCGGAATTTGCTGAGAAGGGGATCCGAGCACTTATGGACTGAATGTTTCGATGTACAATGAGGATGATCAGTCGACTAACTAACTACATAGTAAGTATGAGTGTGACATCCTGTCAACGGCCTTCTCCTGGTTTAGCCACAAGTGGGAGGATTGACAGTCTTTCTGATTTGTGTTTGTGTTGAAATCTCTAATGAAGTGTGTATGTTGGTGTATGTTTATGTGTTGAAAACTGCACTGTTGGTCTGGGTCTACTAGTGATGGCATGAATGTTTTTAATTTGTTTGCAAGTGATTTTGCTAGAATGTTGTAATCTGTGTTTAATAATGAGATGGGTCTATAGTTCTCCAGCTGTGTTTTGTCTGTGTTATCTGAATAGATGATTGTTATAGAGGGCATGTTGTAAGTCTTGGGGAGTTTTGTTTGTGAAATGCTCTAAGATAGACTTTTAGAAAGAATTTGCCTAGGATAGGAACGAAGTATTGGTAGTGAGTCCGTCTGGTCCTGGTGTTTAACCTTTAATTGAGTGCATGTGTTATGTCTGCTAATGTAAGCTCTATTTCTAGTATGTCTTTATTTGTGTCAGACAGTTTCTTTGTGTATTGTAAGAACCTATTTTGCGTTTGTGTGTTGGCTGGTTCTGCTGTATATATGTCAAGGCAGTATTGTTGGAATGTTCCTAACATATGTGTTGCCTCTGTTTCTGTTATTCCTTGCCTGTCTATTATTGCTCCTATTTGTCTGTTGCGTTCATGTTTTGCTCTATTGCCAGGTGTTGTTTACTGGAAGTTTCTTGTTTTATGTTAGTGAGTTTAATTCTTAGTAGTGCACCACAGAATGTGTGTTGCTGGTGTTGTTCTAATTGCGATTCTAGTGAAATATTTGGCCTTTCATTTTTTTATTTTACTAAAAGTTTATTTCATACAAAGCAATGTATATTTACAAGGTGTAAAGTTTGTTTATTTTGTTTGTGTATATCACAGAGCCTTGCCGTTTGTTAGTGTTACATGTCACATGTGTGAATAAAACAAATGCATACATATGCATTTAAGATAATATGACATTTATGGCATAATGCATGTAAAAACAAATGTTTTTATTTAATAAGGGCTAGCGGTTTCCCCAGAGGATAGAGCGACACTCTGAGACCCCCGCGTCACCCTGTTGTTATTGTGGGCTCTTTAGTCCCATTATGAGTCTTTGTCCACAGAAGTCCACCAAGACCAACATCCACTGTGAGGAGTTGTAAATTTTGATTTATATCGGCCCCTGGCCAAACCAAGCACTGTTTTGTGTTTACTTGGCCTTTCGGAGGCCTTAACAATTTTTGTTAATGATAATACTAGTGCTACAGCTGCCATTAAGACGGATAAAACAGTTATTGTAATATCGTGAAGAAATGACAAAAGTGTTATAAAATTATCACACATATAAAATAAAACCATCACTTTTACACAAACTTAGAAGATTACTTAAAATTAGTATCCCATCCTTTATGCCGCACATAAATGTCACTAATTTCTAAGAAAATGTTTAAAAAGATTTAGAAAAATACTACAATTACTTAAATCACATAATACATTTATGCCTCCGTTAGTAATGTCCCTTGATACAACCGTTATGTTATTATGTCTCTGTCCACAATTTTAAATACATGTTTTCCTACATCGGCATCGACACACCGGAATGCTCTATGAGAAGTAAGACTTTTGCTAGAACAAAGTGATGACTGCGAATCTACAACCATGGTCAGACTGCGAGAACATCATATCAAAAGAGGGGTGGCCAAACAAGAACACTACGCAGGAAGCCAAAGAAGATTGATAAACCTACACTG